>DWPT01005730.1:0-11989 GCA_018251895.1 Agathymus mariae mariae
AATATGACATCACAAACACCCATGACCCGAGAACAAACATTTATCTGTCACATAAATGTCTGCCCCGGCCGGGCATCGAACCCGGGACTTCTTGCTAGGCAGACACCGTCACTACAAACTGGGCTATGGTGTCGTCAAATGGTTTCTGATCCGCATTTAAGAGGCAAAACTAAGGAAAAATAAGTAAAGATTTTTCGTAATAACCCCGTATAAACATTTATTAAATTTACTGAACGGATTGTTGATTGATTGATAAATGGTTTTGTGGTTCACATCTGATGATCAAAGACAGTTGCAATGCAAAAAAAAAATTGATAAAACATAATATACTCAGTGGCAGTAGTCATGAAATATCTGTCTGTAGAAGTTTGTGAAATAAAATTATCGATACTATATAATTATTGATCACCAAAGAAGTTATGTATAAAGATAAACGATACTTTCCTGCGCAATTTACAAATTTCTAATTTACCCAGATTTACTCTCAATCATTTCCTTTAAATGAGGTAATGTGATCACTTTGATGTCTTTTATACTGAGTTGAGTTACGTTCGCAGAACAAACCCATTAAATTTTCTTTCGTCATTCTCAATTCTTATACGAAATGATAAATAATTCATCATTCCCGCCTTACTTAGCCTAAGTACGTCATATTTCACAGGCCCTTCCTTGGATGCGACATAAAATACAGCCGAGGTAATCCTATCCATCCATGATTTATATCAAAGAAGGGTCAATGTGGAAGATTTCATAAGCGATATATCATCGTTTCGTATGCACGAGTTTGAGATGACACCAGTTCTTTCATAATACTTTTGTCTATTTATTATTGAAACCAATATTATTTAAAATAATTGTAATTGAAGCTGTTACTTCAGTTTCCATGATGTTGCGGCACATCTACTGTTAATACGTTACTGCAGTTTAAAGCAACTGACATCAATCGATAAATTTAACAATAATCTTATTTAATACCAGATAAGTAAATGTTTGGATGGTATTTAAATAAATTGCAAGTTAACTCAGGTGTGGTTGAGAGTTTTATGAATCATTAATCATTAAACTTTATAGGCAGACTTCATGCTGCGTAAAAGCTTTTAGCAGTTTGATGGGCCGCTGTCATCTTTTGAGAAAGGCGATTTGGCTGATTGTATTTTGTTTTGTCAGGACATGGTTTGTAAGAACTACTTTTGGAAAATCCACTCAAAATCTCAATAAAAATGCGACAGTCAGTATGACAATTCTTTTGAATTTATTATACCTTGCTAAGCGTATTTTGAATTCTTTTCATAGGTAAATTGTATTCTTTTTTTTACGATAATAGCCGACAAACCTGCAGACGAGCCATCTCTGATGGTAAATGGTCACCTTCGCCTATGGACATCAGTAAGACCGAAGGTATCACTGATGCGTTGCGGGCCAGGAAATAAGAAGAAGGTAAGAAAGAAAGTACTGGCTCTCAAGCCTCTAGCTGGAACACGGCGAGTTGTTTAACGGCTGACTCAAGCAGGAGGGTGGTAGCTAGCCAAGCAGGCTTCACGGAAAGATTATTTATAATACCAATAATAATATTAATGACTTAATAATACTGATAATATAATCTTTACTCAAAGCCTACCACCAAGCAGGCTGGCGTCTGTCGCCTCTTACGACGCCCTATTCTGCCAGCATGGGATCGGGAAGAGTATTCTAGGCCGCCTCAATACGGCTAGAGTTAAGTAAATGAATAAAGCGATTAAGACATTTAATTTTACATTTAACAGATAGATTGCATTAGGATTTTGTTGAAAGGTGAAGATAGCCAGCTCTATACCTTTATCCATAGTCTGATTAAAAAAAAAATTGACTTTTCTTTCGTAGTACTAAATGAATAAAAGGACGATTGCCGTGTTTATTCCATCACTATTACGCAAGAATTTAAAACCGTAAGTAATTTTTGTAAAACCGTAAGTTCGAGACCGTAAAGTACAGTGTCAGGATACGCAGGTTCGCGAAATGCCAAAGTAGTACCGCAGAGCCATTATTTCGCTTTCACGATCACAGGTGCACTAGTAGATCGCAGGTATTCGTTTCATAGTCCCTGTTGCTCAGGAACAGAATACGAGCTACGGTATCTCCTGCCTGTCGTAAGAGGCGACTAAACGGGGACTTCCGGGGTTACGGCCGGTAAGAGTGGGAGTTCGAACTGCCCGGTCGACTAAAGTCAATAATAATACCCGGAAATCGATAAAACAATATCAGGTCAGGTAAAGACGGCCGCGTAAGCCATATTCGCCCTTTTGTTTACGGCATAAAGGTTATCGCCTGAAGTGCTCGAGGTAGATGTTATTAGTACCTGGGTTTTCCTATGGCTTCTATTGTTTTCGGCCGATCCTTTGATAACCTTCCTAAGACTGCCTATATATATAATAATAATGTTCCTTTCAAATAATAAGATATTTTATTAATAGGTGCCGTGACTTAAAAGATAACTTATATAAGTATAATGTTATGTAATATAATTCGCATCTACAGGACGTCTCTATTTGGTGTTAAAAAGTAATGAACTATGATTAAAGATTCCAAAATGCTGTTTTACGTATAAGGTTTGACAACGTTTATAGTATGTTTAACAAAGAGAGATCTTCGGCTGACTCGGGCGATGACTGGGGAGAGGTCGTGGTACAATTGTTCTGTTTGGAACTTGTATATATGTATGTACAGGTAGGTATTATAGTTCAGGAATACGACGGCACCATCTCTTATCATAACGTGGGAACCTGCAAGGAATATAACAAATACTAGATAGATAATAGAAGCTAGTCTTTAAATACGAAGATCATCGGACCCTATCCATTTTAATTCCGTCACAATAACAAAATGTCTCTATTGTCAGTTTGATTTGCTTTTTTTTGGCACAAGTTATTTGAAAAAATATTTCAAGAGTAATAAAAATAAGTCGCTTTAATATTAGCAATTTTAAAATATAACACGTATAGGGAATCTGTAAATCTCAATTACAGATTTTACACAGCAGTTTTCATGCTCATAGCGACTTCACGATAATTCTGGATTAATTCCACAACTTTACTTGAAACACTCCATTCTATCCACAACTTTTACTTTGTTTCTGACAACCTTGTTCCTTTAAAAGTCGAAGTTTCAGTGAGATTATTATAATACTTGTATGTTTAATTTCTAATTTTAAACTTAATTAACCAATTTTTTTATGTATCACGCATAAAGTATAACTTATATAAATAATTTATAACGTATAAACCAAAAAATATTTCTATTTCTATTAGTTGCTAGTATGCAAGTTGTTATTTATGAAGTTCTTGAAATATATTTATTTAGAAGTAAAAAATATGAATGTTACAATATAATATTTACCCCCAAAACTTTTTATAAGTCAAGTTGAAATATTGTGCAATTTTGTAATTGGATTCGATATTGGATTTATATTTCTATTTATATATTTGCGTTGGGGTTTCTGGATTTCAAATGACATCTACTAAATAAATGTTCGATGTGATAAAGGCCCTTCAAAGATACCCGTGTACCGTTACTATAATGCTCTATAGATTTTTGGCCAGTGTTAGGTTCAAAAATCTGACGATATTTTTAAAGGGTGCCAATTATGACATTGACAACAAACAAATTATATAATTGCGACAAGTTTCTCAATAAATCGTAGCTCAAATTCCCTGGGTAATGAAAATGAGAGAACTTCAAAGGAAACTGAGAAAATGTTTAGCAATTATAGTAGAAAATAGTGAGCTCAATAAAATAAAGTGAATTGAGGTTATGAACTTAATTGGCTACGTTAACTTAATGAGAGGAAATTGAGGTTATGTACGTAAATTTTATTGCAACTGAAAATTACTAAACTGAATTGATTTTAAAAGGAGGATATTAGGTAATTGGGCAAGTAAAGAACTCTACCACGACGCACGAGTTTCGTCGGTTCAAATTTATGTTACAGATACCGTGATTTGATAATGTGGTCTCGTACGTTAGTTAGTAAAGAGCACCTCAAGAGCTTTATTTCGATAGAGCCTCTTGCACGCCGTAGGTTCATGGGACTGACTAATTAGTTGCTAAGTCTAAATATAAATAAAATGTTTACGAATAAGTCAGTCTTTTTTGGCCTTAACAATTGGATTCTGAAAACAATTAATACGCAGCAGTGCAACAGAATATGTTACGATGATAGTTACCAGGTGTAAATTAATCTTCTTTTCTTCAGCAGTTACTATAGCTTGTATTGCTAATGCCGCTCAGATAGCACTTCTTGGCAGAAAGTTGGGCCGATTAGGCTAACGCGAGCCATAACTTAAGACGAGATTTACACAAACGAACCACATCAGACGCCCAGAGTGATTGCTTAATCTATGTCAATAAATCTCTGCAAAGTTTAGTGTTTGAGTAAAGATGATAGTATATAACATAAAGGATAACATATAATATAAGATATAGTGTAAAACAGCTTAAGACATTACTTTAATTACAGTATAAAGGTTTATGTATATTGTAGACGTGCTTAAACGAACGAAATAACCACTTCATTACTTTCTGTGAGGTTGTTTCCAATCTTGATCAAATCCAAATGAGATCAAGTTTCATATTCTTGTGTAAATACTAGCAAAAGCTACCTTAAGCATTTGCATTTTTCTGGATTAATTCATAACTTTTTATTTATGGATGGATTGTAATGAAACAACTTTAAGTATTAAATGACGCTTACTGCAATACATTAACGAAAACCAGAACGAAATCGGTTAAGCCGTTTCTGAGATTAGCGGGAACAAACAAACAAAAATTCTAACAACTATTGTTTTGGGTTCTATTGCGTTGATAAAGTTCCCTAATAATAGTTTTTCTCATATATC
Organism: Agathymus mariae mariae; assembly: GCA_018251895.1. NCBI lineage: Eukaryota > Metazoa > Arthropoda > Insecta > Lepidoptera > Hesperiidae > Agathymus > Agathymus mariae. The sequence goes on from DWPT01005730.1 coordinate 4,872, forward strand.
GTTCATGTACAGAAACGAGTTCAGTTAGAATTTTATTATTAGTATAGATATAGATGCATACTTATTTTGTCCTGATAATGTGTGCTGATATTGTATAACTATGGTTCATAAAAACATAGTTTGTTATTAACTTGACTACAACCCCATTTTTGAATGTCTGTAGTAAGTCATACTCACACAAGAATTTTATTTTGTTAAAATGTAGTGAACCAACATTTTAACAAAATAAAAATCTTGTCTAAGTATGACTTAAATTAATCTAATCTTGGTCTAAATCATACCCATACTCCAATTTACATAAATTTTATATCATTTCTTCATCGCCATGGCATAATTTTATTGAAAATATTTATTGTTGTAGAAGCATAAATTACGTTCACAGGTGTATCTGTTCAGCCTTTCAAAAATTGAATTTGATATATTTTTGTAACCGGCTGTAATAACTAGAGGTGGAAATAAATAACCGATTTTGTTTTAGAGATTCTACTCTCAGTCAGGCAAAGTGTACAATATGTAGACATGATGACATAAGTAGCCATTACTCGAATTTCCATGCTAACTACAGCTCGAGGCGAGATGGCTACAGCCGGCAAAATACAAGATTCAATTTGCTGTTAATAGCTAATTTATTTCCCCCTCGTGCCGTGTATACTCAATTGCATAATGCTCTTATCTTATATATTTGTTGCTACCGGGGATTTACCCAAAATATTAAGGGGCTACATTTAGGAAAGGTGGATTTCTTAGTTATATTTCTAGATAGTGTTCAATGATTATAGATCAGAATTCAATGAGCGGAGCCGACGAACGTAATATCGACGTAAATTTAATTGAACTGTAAATAAAAATTACAACTTATCCGCTAACAAATCGAACTCACGTAGATAATTAATGTGTTAATAAAAATAAAATTGACTTTAACGAATCAATCAAACCAGAAGACAACAACTGCGATGCAATAAACAAAACAACAGGGACGCTTAATTGTTATGACGATAAATATTAAAAACGTGTACATTGTTACGAAATAACGAACTAACGAATTATAACAATTTGGACACCATAAAAAGACTTATCTATTTATAACAATAACCTTTTATGTGTAACTCAAATAACTAAAATGATTTAACTTGTGTTTCTCTTTTATAAGTGACGGTCTAGGTTAAATTTGGAAAAAAACTATGTAAACCATAATTTAACAACATCTTGCCAACCAGCCTTAAGAATAAGGAGTTATAACGTCAGTGCAATGACAATTATAGTCTTCAGACTAAATACGTTTGCAGTAGATGTATTTTAACAAGTAATTATTAACAGTTAAAGTTTTATTATTTGCATAAGATTTGTTTGTGTCTTGGCGATATTAATGTAAATCAACCTCACCCAGAACGTTCATTTATCTAAATCATGTACAACGTTTTGAATCTAAACAGACATTCGGTCCACACACGAACTCGATCAAATATTTCTCTACCTCAAACTTGCATCTACTGAAAATAGACTTAGTGCAAAAGGCAGTGCATATGAGACAATTTATAAGAGTTATTTATAAGAATACCTCAAATATATCGTTAAATATATACCTATAACGTTGACGAGAAAGAAAGAACCTTATACAAACAGTCAGTGTCTATCTATACTGTGCATTTATTATGGTAGATTTTTTCAGGTTCTGCTGTATGAATAAAGTTATGTGATACATATATAGAGTTTAGTGCCCACAGTATACCAATAAACGAATTTGCGAATGATTTAGAAAATTTAATAAAAGTCATGTTGGGTAATTAATTTGACGAATATTATATAATATAATAAGATGATATATCGGCTGACAACATCAGCTGTTAATAAATAAGTATTTAATCTATAAGTAAAACATATGTTTGTCTATCTGTTATGGTATCACGGGGAACTATGACCAGGTAAAGTTGAAGCTTGTAATATACGAGTACATGTATAAACTCTATTATTGTGTTCGTGGTGTGGTTTTAACCGTTTTTTGTTTAATTATTATTACTATGTGTAAAAATAACGATTCATAAATATTAGAATAAGGGTTTGTAATAATCTACTGTTGAATTAAATTGTCGTAAGAATAATAAAAATCATTGTTAGCTCAGGATATTAGACAAACATGCCACATCGCTCTGAGTCTTAAGAAGCTTCATGAAAATCCTAAGTCTTTAAATTATGGCATGGAATTAAAAATATTCCTGGACATAATAGCAGTATGGAACCATATACCAGACGAATCCCAATCAACTGTCGGGCTACCTTACAATTAATTAAGTAATTATACTAGAATGTAAAAGAAACAGCTTTAAATTTAAATAAATAAATCATAGAATTTATTCTGCAAGAGAAACTGAATTTAATAGAACTGTAGGTCCAGCGGCACGCGATAGGAAGCGATAAATTATTCCGACGTGGGCCCACTAATAAATAAGAATGAGGAGAATTAAAGAAGTGGGCACGCGGAGGCTCGATGACAAATGCTTCTCGGGTTCCGCCGAAACTTGAGGTAAATCATAAGAATAATAATCCATACAGAGGTGTAACTTCGTACAGGCTTATCAGAATCTTTTGACGCAAACTGTGATGGACACAAAGGAGATGTTTCATAAATGTATGAAGCCTGGGCCGCCTCATATACAAGCTGTAGAAAGTAGATCATGTTAATCGAAAGCATTCCTTATTATTCACTTTCTCGATTTCACCTTGGTTCAGTGTCAATAATTCAATTTGCGCATAACATATTGTAACACTGAAACATTATGGTGGATGACGGATAGTCAGTCGGATGCATATGACAGTTATTGATATAGTAGGTCATGAATGTCATGCGTCAATATAATATGAAAATATATCGGATTAATAACTCAATATGTGTTACATATTTATCTTTATATCTTACTGAAAATCTACCGTATTAAAAGCTGCTATTTCATGAATAAAAATTTACCTAAAGTAAAATCGAATTATTGTATAGCGTAAATTTAGATTATTTTTCTCTAAATTATGCGAAACTGTAGAAAGGCGCGCCCAAAGTAATACATCTCACTTATGTTCGTTCTTAGCTTTGAACATTTAAACTCATAACGATAGCAGTGAAAAGCATGCTCGTACCATCTGCACATTCAATACCAGGAAATTCAAATTAATTATTTTCAAAGTTCAAGAAGAGAGTTAACCGTCTCGTTATTATCCTTTCAACAATGCATTCGGAACAAGTTATGAACATCTTTCGGTTGATTTTAGAAGAGTGATTTTTGTCCAGGTACATAAAACACTATTTTATGCACAAGTGTCATTGATACGGAGCTCAGCGCAATCCAAATGTGCGAATCTATTATGACTTTCGATTCTGTTGGTCAACAGACCAGAGACTCTTAGACGGTTAGACCTCAGAGAAGGTTAGCTTGAACCCAAGGCTTAATATGGTGCCTTACACTCATTTATTCCTTTTTATCACATTACCTTTCTAATCATGCCGTAAGTCGAATATTAATTTATAACATCAAGTAAAATTAAAATCTCCAGAAGTTTGTATGGAATACCCTCTGTACGAACACTTAGTCAATATGAAATCTCGGAATACCCCCAAAGTTATTCCCGCCATCCGTTACATTTTATTTGGGTCGAGAGTTTAATGAAAATGATAAAAATATTCAACAGTGCCGCTCGACTTTCTGTAAAATATTAAGCTTACTATGAGCAACTTATTTCACTATACACTTTTACTCGATAAAGGAAACATCAATATATTTTGATGAACATTACCATTCCCTATTACTGCTTTATACGGATTTACAAATATATATATATATATATATATATATATAAAGTTTTATCTAATAGATATATAGATATCAATGTTTAATCTAATAGATATATATATATATATTTCTATTAGATTGATTTAAAGAGTAAAATGTGTGAAAGGAATATAAAGCGTATTTCATTTAACTGAGTTCCAAAAAGGAGGAGGGTTCTCAATTCGTTTGTATATTTTTTAATTTAATTTGTATTTTAATTTGTCAGGACTCCATCATTTATTAACCGATTTGGAAAATGTCTCTTTAATTTGCAAGGGCCCTGATTGGTTTCGCTTAAATTTGAAAAAAAATACCACGCCTAAGAGTGACAAACAGGAGACAGAATCAAGAAATTCAATTTCTTAAAATTGAAGCGGGTTTTTTTCTGTTAAAATAATTACTTGTTCTAAATTAACTTTATGATAACGGCCAGAAACGATTGTCATGATAACTACAATTCTCCCACTGCTGGGCTCCGATCTCCTATCACAATGAGATGGGTTACGGCCATAGTCCGCCACGCTGGCCAAGTTCACGTTAGCAGACTTAATGCACCGTTGGAAACGTCATGGAGTACTCTCAGTAATGTTATTCCTTACGATGTTTTTCCTTCATTAAAACAAATGATAATTCATTTGTAATACACACATAATTAGAATAATCTCTTTGAAGTCTCGAGTTTCTCGCGCAAGAACCGACAGTCATACCAATGTTTATGCATCGCTCGCCGTACATATCTGCAATACAAGTTGTGTTACGGATGCGGTGTCGGCTAGGAAGAGGTTAACACGCTTGTTGACTGGCTCTTTTAACTTTTGCCTGTCTATATTTCTACCTGAAAGTTTATAACGGTATCACTAAAATAATATATAAAATATAAAAATATATGGATGCATAAAAATAGTATCCGATAATAAGCTTAGTTTGGCTTTACCGGAGCAAGCATGCGCATGGTAATACGAATATTGACAACGCATGACTGGGTGATGTGCACTGAGTATGCTCAGCGAATCTATTACACTTGGCTTATTTACATGGCAATGAGATATGACATTCTTGTAGGTGATATTTGTTTGCCTAGATGTTTCCAATTGATTTAATATATTTAAGGTAATCCTAGTTAAGAAGAAAAATTAGCAACACCTCATTAGATATGCCCATACAAAACTCAAATTGATTATTATCTTATTAACTGAAATAAGCCTAATCTCAGTACTGCATGCCGAATAAAGTTAAAGGCAATATTTACAACTAGATTATAAGACCAGTAATCATGTACAGCTCAGAATACTGGTCGGCTAAAGTGCTTGAAGAGAAATGTCTCCACTGCCGAAATGCAAATGTTAAGATGGATGTGTGGAGTAACGCGATTGGATAAAGCCAGAAATGAGTAAAAAAGAGGTACTGTAATAGTAGTGCCTATAATAGATACAGTAAGATGAAGAAGGTTTGAATGGTTTGGGCATGTGATAAGAAGTGATGAAGACCATGTGACCAAAAAAGCATGACAAGTATGACAGGAAAATGCGAATTCACTAATAACAAAATTGTACTTGTAAAGAGGTCCCGTCTATATATTGTATAATTTTTAATAAAGGTAGGGGTTGTTTTTACGGAAGTCTATTATGTATATGGAGGCTAAAACAATGTTTTATAAATTATATGTGATCGCATTACGCAAACACCAGTGTATAAATATAAAAAATGTGTTATTTACATTTCAACCCGGTAAATATATCTGTTCTCTCATAATAAGAAATAAATTTAGTATAGAAGTTATGTTAAGGGGGTAATAAATAAAGTTTTCACTGTTTTTCTGCATATGTTTGTTATTAAGGAATATGTTTTAACAGAATTAGGAACATCCACCCACAAAGCAATAGATAATATATAAGAGATATTTGTAAACGTAAACATATGTTTAATAAGGTAAGTAAGGGTTATATATTACTAATATTATATAAAATGGAATTATCATTATACGTTTTAAAACATATAGTTGAATAATACACACCTCGTAGCCCTGTTGCTTGTTATGTCTGCTGAGTTTTAGATCAGTTTTGATTCCCGGCCCGAGCAGACATTAAGATAATAAATAAATGTTTGTGGTCAGATCAGGAATATGGACGTTTATCTATCTATCTATCCGTCTGTTCACCCATCCATCCATCCAGCTATCTATTTATCTACGGCTACATCTAACTTTATTACTGTATAAAGCTTTTGCAGCATTTAGAAATAACTTTTTACTCCGTATGGACATTTCATCCGTCAACACACCATCACAACGATAAGGGACTGCTTTGAAAAAAAAAAAAATTGTCATAGTTAAGTATTCTTTGACGCAAAAAATTCTTAAAAAATTCTTCGACAATAGTTTAAATAAAATGACGTAACTAAAAAGAAAACTATAGGCTTTAACTTTTTTATTATTTTTTGTAATATCAACAATAATAACATCAAAAGTTCTTTGTGCGAAATGTAGAACCACGCCGTCGCGCCATCAAATATTGCTTTTGGACGCAATAACTCTGTGATTACCTGGGAATGCTAAAAAAATACTTATGTGGCACATTCGTCAATGGGAACGGTGTACTTTAGAATTCGCATTTTCAGGGTAACCAAAGTAACTCACTTGCGGTAGAATTTGTAAGACGTCAAACACTTTCTCCTCGTGTCAAAGGCCAGACCTTTTGAAGAAAATTTTCTACAACCTTTTCGTAGCTCACGATATATTTTTTTAAATTGGGTCTAAACAGGTTTCCGTAGTTAGGGGTTTAGTTTACTGTACTTTATCGGTATGAGTAGATATATAGAAGACAAAAGAAGCTTTGTCAAAAAAAATTGTACTCAAGATGGTCACAAGATGCGCGCTGGGTGACATTTATTCAAATTGTATTGCTTGCCTTAACAGGAGGCTCAATGGGTCTCAACTCGTAGTGCAATAATTTTAATGTCTGCTCAAAGGTAGACATGACTACAATAATGTAATTCCAAAAAACTTCGACAAGCTATGTTGAAATATTTGACGAGTAATTTCAAAAGTAGCTACTCCAATACCTTTAACATAAGGGATTATGCACAATTCGTCTATTGTTCTGCAGGGTGAACTACGGGAATGAGAAGTTGGACGCAGAGATGTACTAACACCTCACGGTCGCATTCCCCACTGGGATGCCTTGTGTTGTGGGTGGTATGGCCACGCACAATTAGACATAACAAATTACAACTATCCGAGAATAATCAATTGTTAGTCACATAAATGTCACGACTGGGAATCGAACCCGTGAATAATGTGTACAT
>DWPT01005731.1:0-11987 GCA_018251895.1 Agathymus mariae mariae
ACGGAACGTATTCATGTAGCACCTAGATTTGATTTAACGATTATTATCAAACGGTAACAAGACTATTTACGTCATTATTGTGATCTTAGAAGCAAGGAAGCGCTCATTCAATGTTTCCATGTATTATTAACTTATAGACGATAACTTCTATGATTTTTAGTGGGGCATGGGTGCAGTAATTCGGGTATGCGGGTGACGCCATTTTGAATTGTATTTTTATATGAAATTAGTATTAATTGTGTGTACATAAACCAAAGTTATATCGGTAGATAATAAGCCCGACGAAGCTCAAACAGACGATATGGTCAGAGCGGTCGACAATTAAAACGAGTGTCCGCTCCCCGCCCGAGGTACCAGCCGCCATATTAATCTAATCACACTCGGTTTTCGCCAAGAATGTGTGAGTCTACGTCTTTAATAATAACTGGGGGACGCCACCCCGGGGGGTCTCCCCACCCCACACTAGTGAAAAAATATATCCAAGGAAAACAATATTATAAATTGGAGTTTCGTATGTGTGCGGCGCGGGGCCGTATTTTGCTCGCATGCCTTTTTATTTCATTTTACTTTATTTTATTTCTCGAGTGACGTACTATTTTCACTTTTATTCGCTGGCGGGTTCGCGGCGTGCTCTCCGGTCGCACGCCGAGTAACACCACCCCTTCTACTCGGCGACACGGCTCAGAGTGGCGTGACGCGGCAACTTGTTTGCTTGCTATATAACAGTATAGTTCTCGTTTTGTATTCCGAACCGAGTTTACTCTAATTTAAAGAAACGTTTCGATCTCTTTGTTCTGACGTTGATTAAGAAATTTTATTTTTCTTCGGCGGCCATTTTTACTCGCGCGTGGAACAAAGCTTTACGGTTTTATGACGAGCTCTCGTTACAAGTTTTGGTTTAGTCTCGAACGACACAAAAGTAAGTAAATGATAAAATAATTATAAACAAATAAACGTTTACACACTCACACCCCCGCACTAGGATGCCCTGTGTTGCGGGTGGCATGGACATACACAAATATGACGTCACAAACACCCATGACCCGAGAACAAACATTTATCTGTCACATAAACGTCTGCCCGGCCGGGAGTCGAACCCGGGACCCCTCGCTCGGCAGGCAGGGTCACTACCGTCTGGGCTATGGAGTCGTTTTATGATGACTTTATTATGATTGTTACGTTTGCAACGAGATGCCTCCGGGTTTTCCTCCATGAGAAGTGAGTACCCCGTCCTGGATCTCCTTATTGTGTGATAGTATGACGGTACTGCCCTACGATGCAGAGGAGCTGTAACATTGAATTGTCAATTAGCGAGGGGACCCAGAGCTGGAAAGGTCGGTAGGTAACCAGGACGTGTGGGTGAAGTCTATTCCCGGAACTTTCGAACGTCAGGTTATTACCACGATTGTACGTACAGACATCATTTAATATTGACATAACTCGTTAAGTCTCGCCGTGTGGTTGTTACGCAAATTATTCCAGAGGAATGATGAGTCTGTCTCTAATTGTTTCTAATAATTCATCAGGTATAATAAACATTCTAATAATGCCCTAATTTTTTAAAAACTTTATTCAGTTTATGTAAATTATGTATCTTACAGTGTGACAACACCATCACAGTCGCTGTATAATTAAATTTAAGTATTAATATTGTTTTTGGACAGAAACCGACTTAACATTTTATATCTCTAACAACAACGGACAACGGACAACAACAACTAACGGAATTATTTACAGTTTCATCGAACTTCAGTGAATGTCATAAGTAAATGCATGCCAGAGTTGGATCCTTCGGTACGATTTAAGCAATGTTGTTTAAAAACCACTATGAAATATTGACAATTTCACGACAACATTCTGTACGACATCGTTCACCTCGACCGGCCGACCGACCGACCGACCGACCGACCGTGTGACGATTTAAGATTCACCAGTGTTATATATTTGATGTAACAAGATGAAACTCAGATGTTGGCGGAATTCCTCGTCCGCCACTCGCAATAAAACTTTGATTGCCCCTACATTTGACAAGCCCTGGTGTAGGGGGTTGTTCACACCGACAGATGCTCCACTGGGAACGTTAAATAAACGCCCCCTACTCCCGCATTACAACTTCCAGTGTCGTAATTGACATTGACATAAGACATTAGAAACAACCAAAATCTATGAACAAATATTTAAGTGTCATAAACAGTTGCTCCGACCGGCCGGAAATCAAACCCAGGATGACAAAGCGATTGGTAAAAACATAATATTTATGGGTCTTACAGTAAAAAAGGGTAACAGTTTAAATAACCTTTCACTTACTTTTTGATCAACAACTCATCAGTGATTGCTTTACCATTAAATATTTCCAGGGCGGCAGTGACCTCTGATCATCAGGTAATCTGCCTGTTCGTGTGATGACTATTTCAACAAAAGAAACGACTCACAACTTAAGCTATAGTTGGACTGAAGTGGTTAAAGACAATCTGAGCTGCGGTGTTGTTTCAAGTGACGACAAAACACAAACTTTCCAAATGCTCTATACATCAGGAGAGTGAAACAACTGACACGATAGCAATCGCACACATGTTCAAACATATTTTTCGCTAGTTAAATTTGATTGTTACATACACACTCGATATAATTGTAAGTATTCCACCTTATTTGTTCCTTTATATTCTTGTATTCTTTTTTTTAAGCATAAGTATATCGAAAATTTTATCGTTCATTTATAATATGTTTACGCAAAACGTGATACCTTAAGTTTATTCTCACTCTCTAGTATTAAAAGAACTTTTGAGTACATAGATTGAACATAAATTTATAGTAAAATATGTGAAATTTTATGTTTAAATGCCTCTTAAAAAGTTTATTAATTTTGCTGTACAAACACCATTTCTTAGATGCTGGTCATATGAACTAGCTTCGAGCTTCGATGTAAGGTCATCTTCACTCTGCTGTACTACAATAATTATATAAAGTGAATTATTATATGAATTGGTCACATAGTTTGTAAGACCGATAAACTATGAGAGAAGAAAGGGTTTCAAATGACAACCTTGTGTTGGGAAACTATTCAGAGCGACGGAAAAGTAAACTTACTAAACTTACTAAAGTAAAGTAAGTGACCGCAATATACGAAACATCTTTTATTTAAAAAGCAAGAGTAATGTTTATGTAATAATCGTAAAAGATGTATAAACGCCGCGTTTCAGACGCTGTTCGTGTGACCATTCTTGTCATGTTGTTAGCGACTTGTACCCCATCGCGCCCGTCGGCCGTCCATCCGTCTTGTCCTATCCAGCTCAATTTATTTGTGGGGACACCGAAGGAACCGCGGACCGTTTTAAGTGTAACATATTTTCTCCTACTGTATGAAATTATAAAGAAAATTTTAATAACTAAAAAAATCTATCAAGTGCGAGTTTGATGAGCATGGGAATTTTAATCTCAGCAGTTTGTGAAACCTTAAAAAATATAATTTGTTTTTTATGTTGTAAACTTTGAATCAACAACTGGACACATTCACCTGTGTGTAAATAGTTTCCTCCTAATGTGTAACTAATATAAATTGGCGCCACTTTATTAGATAGGTTTTATATATATATTATATGTATAGGTAGGAATAGGTTATAGATAAGATAGATAAGTAAATACTTATATATTTACTAGTTTGTATTAGAAAGTATTAATTATATTTGGTACGAGATGACCGGATCACATCTTCCGGATGTGTTACTTTACTTACTTTATTTAATTGTAAAACATACAAACTTATTTAAACTTGCTTAATAAAAAACTTGTTTTATAAGTTTCCATTATAACATACCCCGTATAACAAGACTCAGTACAAAATAAAACCGATCGTTAAGTTATTTTATTGTTAAACTGTTCGTTGTACCGACGCCTTACACCCCACTTCAAAATATATTTTATCTATAATTTCGTGGAAGTACGCTTGCTCAAAGATAACATACACTTCTGTAACTTCACAGATGTAACTCGACTGATTGTAACCATTGATTATGCTTAAATTCAGTGTAAATTACCATATATAATGATTTAATCATTTGTAAACGTGTCACAAATACGGTATTCAAATTTAAACTGCTTATTTTCGTAAATAACTTTACAATAATTTGTTTACGATGTGGGTGTCTTCAAGAGGAGAGTGAATAGACTTTAATAAGTTAGTGCGTTCAACATCTTAGACTTCATCAACGCTTACCATCAGGTGGGAATGTTGTCAAGTATTAACATAGTTTATGAAAAAAAAAGAAAGTTGGTAAAGATAAGTAAATTTTTCCGACCGATTTTCTTTATTTTTCTTTTATTTGGTAGCTTCTAAATAAATATAACACATGATTCAGCACCTTCTACTCGGCCGTTGCTCAACCGTTATTTTCTTTTGTATTCGGTGGATGTTGAAAAGTTTAAGTGTTATCGACAAAAACTATTTAATATAATATTGAATTTATTTTAATCAGATTAAATAAAACATAAAAAATCGCGAATATAATTTGAAATAAATGATTTGTGATCGATTTAATCTGCCCGCATTGAAATCTACCCCTAGAGAGAGTTTATTTAGATTACTTATCAAAAAATATGCGAGTGAAATACAAACGGAAACGTAGAAATTGTCTGTAAGGATTTTTTACATAATAATAATTTTAATAAGATTTTATGTAATACTAGTAAACTGCCCTCGCTTTGCCCCTTTTTAAATTCATTTATAACTTTTTATATTTATGGGTGATTTGAGTTTGAAACAACTTTTAAGTATTATGTGACGCTTACTGCAATACATTAGTGAAAACCGGAAGGAAATGGGTTAAGCCGTTTTTGAGATTAGCGCGAACAAACGCACAGAAAAACAGACAAAAATTCTAACAACCACTGTTTTGTGTTCTATTGCGTTAGTAAAGGCCTCGTATAATGCTTTTTATTATACAAAAAGCGATCGGTTAGAATTTTATTACTAGTATAGATGGATGAAAAAGATTATTAACTATGTAGTCGCGGCGTACACTCACCGGTACAGCTTTAATTAACTTTCCCTGTCGTTCGTATTTTTGAAATAATTAAAAAAGAATGCATTGTGACTTATTCATAAATACTATTGCAGCTGAAGTAATAGAACTGCATGAACAAAACTGTTGCCAATATAATAATTATTCTTCGACGGTAAAATATCAACAACGTCAAAATTCAAAAAATAATATATAACGGTCGAATTTGACCGCCAGGCGACCGGCATTACTGGCGTACGAACGACTGTAATAAATTATAGGTATTTATGTACAAAATAATAAAATATTTCATGTCATTAATACAATTTGTCATGGTTAGATTGAATCATATGAAATAAAAGATAATAACGTACGGTAAATACGCTTTAAAACTAATATTTTGATTTCCTAACTACACATAAAATGTCAATTGTTATATACATATGTGTACCACTCGCCTGTGGTATTTGCTAAATGTAGTTGTAGAGTTGTACTTTGTAGAGTTGTGCAAAAATACAATATGACTTAATAAACAACCTATGAATATAACTAAACAGCAAAATAACGTTTTTATATTGATAAATTATTTATTCCTCGATTGAGAATAAGAATTTAATGTTTCGTCTGTGGTCAAAGATTTAATTTAAACGCTATTTGCTTGAGACTCTGATGGCTGATATATAATTTCAATAATCACTTTTGTCATTAGTCGATATTGTAATTTGTTTTGATGTTATGCTGATGATTTGTAACTCACAGTTAAGATGCTGCATAGAGTATTGTTTTGTGAAGAGAAGCGAGGTGGGACCACTCGTGTCGGATATGTAAAATCATACATTTTTTTTTATGACAATAGCTGATAAACGAACAGACAAGCCACCCGATGGTAAGTGGTCACCGTCGCCCATTGACATCAGCAAGACCAAAGGTATCACTGATGCGTCGTCGGCCAGGAAATGAGAAGAAGGTAAAAAGAAGGAGGGGGAGGAGGAGTTATTTTATTTCAAGGGACAAGCTGCTGTTAACATAGCTTGTAAAATATTATTTCATTAATTTTTGTGAGCGTGAAGTGCATCTTTCATATCGGAGACAAGACCTCACTAAGTCCAACCAGAGTGTAAGAGGTACTTAGAATTCGCAGGCCTCCGAAATTTCCTACCGCACCTCGGTGGATCATTAATGATCGAGTCGTGCCACATGGCGCATTCAACTGAGTACTGTGTTAATTTTCACCCAACCGTAGTCACCTCGAGCCCGCTAACCACTCCGGTGGCGAGAAACTTTTCTCCCGAAAGGTTTCCCTTTGAACTACACGACCTGCCCATCGCCACTCGACTCAGCTAATTGTACGAGCTACATCCGCACCCCCGTCTACGACTCGATCACTGCAGGCTCGAACACGCGGAGAATGTTAAGTTTACGTAAACTTAATTACTTAAACGGAGATATTCTCACCACACGCTCGTGCGTGCCGAACGGAAAAAATCATTAGGGCTATCGAGCACTCCCCACGCGTTACATATTCCTCATATATATCGATCCCCCCCGCGGTCTGTCGCGAAATTATCGAAATCTAACAAAAACATCCCGAACCAACTCGCAAGAAAACTAATAACTGGACTCACACCCCCACCCTATACGCACACGCACACACCGGCACACACACAGCGCGACGCCTAATTATATACGTCTACAACCGAAGAAAATAAAGATCGAGGAAAAATTTTACAAGAAACAACCGTGCCGGACGTAGGAGGGGGCGTTGACCGCTCGCCGTCATTAAACCCCCTTCCCCCTGGGGGGCTAGTTCCCCCCTGGATGTTTAATAATATGAAGAATTGGAGATAATTTGCGCGAAACTAAATAAGAAACGCTGGACGAAAATTGAAAGGTCGGCCGAGAGAGCGAATGCTTCCGTCTCGCTCGCTGCTATAATTCTTTCCACTTGCGTTTAAGTTCCGTGCTACTTAACACATGTTTATCAATATTAAGATGTTATATTAAATTTGGTACTCTCCTCTACTAGTCTGGCACAGTCCATTTTGTAATTTAGTGCGCATTACAAATTATCTTTCACTTGCTTAGGTGAAACGAAATTCTCCATAATGTTCTCAAAGGTATGTGTTGACTATGGCCTTATCGACTCTCACTGTGAGCGAAGACCAGAATCCAGCAGTGGGACTTTGGGTTGTAATTATACTAAAGGGTATACCAACACCGGTGTAACATGATACTCGTTGTATATAACGCTGTGAATTGACAACATTTGTGTTCGGTAGAAGTTTTTAAAGACACCAATAATTTCAGGAAATCTTTAAAAATATTTTATACCATCTCGTAATGTTCCAATTTGTGGTCTATAAAGGTTCCGCATTGATAAATCTCCTTTAAAATAAAAAAAATATTGAAAAATAAAAATGTATAGTGTTGGTTAAATTTTAATCCATTTCTAAAATAAAAAATCTTGTCTCAGGATCTCATAACAGAACATATTTTAATGTCTGACATAGTTTACCTGAATGTGTCTGTGAGCCTTTTCTAATAGACCTATATAATGCCCGAATTATGATGGTTATTTGTGGTCAAAGGTGGTGTGATATGTATATGATCACGAATTGAGAAGATAATTTCTTGGTGTATCGGACAATTTTTCTGCCAGAGCTCATCGATAATTCAATAATATTTTTTAAATCAAATGAGGAAACACTTTATGAAGAAGAAAGACAGACGAAACTCCTCAGCTTACACTTTTGAAACATAATTATATACCTATATAAGGTGGTCAAGGATCGTTCCTTTCAAATCGGCGTTTTAAAATCTCATCGAGATTGCAGTCTTCATCACTCAGTACAAACACTCCCGGCCCCACACTAGAATTCCCTTTGTTGCGGTACAATTAAAGATTTATCTGTCTCGCTCGGCAGACAAGGTCCCTACCAACTGACCTACAAGATTCTCAAATACTATGGTCGTATTTCATATTTAACAAAAGTTCTTCTTCTCATATAACAATCGTTTCAATTTCAGATGAGACAATCCGAACGGTGACCACTACGGCCAAAGTCACCCTTTCATTAATCAGTTCAGAGTCTGGATACACTTTTACTTTTATTGATTAATACTTGGCTAGTTTCTGAACGAGGCCCAAACTGAAACAGGAGTTACATGGGTGACGGGAACGAGAACTGGCCGAATGTTAACCAACAATACTATAAGAACATTATCTTCTTATGGATTCAAAAAGGGCAGCTTCGGCCGTAACGCCACTGTGATAGGCTGACTTCTTCGTGAATGGTTTTGACATTTCAGTATTTGATTTTTATCGATATTGAACACAACATTTTAAAACTTAAGTCATTTCACTGTTACCTACATTACTTCCCTGACTTATGGATATCATGACTAAACCTTTCATGGGGTGAAGATAAATAATCATAGCGCGAAGACTGATGGACACACAGCGAAACATTCAGACGGTGCGTTACAAAAGTTGGTTCCGTGATCCATAGGTAAACGATCTCGATACATCATCCAATTCTCCTACTGACTTCTAGTTACTCTAGATTAGTACGACAATAGAACGAACGTAAAAAAATTAAAATTTCAATATATTTGTAGTGTTTTTTATTTCATGACATATGATGTACTTAACAAAGTTTTTTTATTTGTACCTTAACTTACCAACGAAACCGCCCAGAATCAAATTTCGTTCATTAACGACATAAGTCCGACATTGGCGCACCTTACTTTGCATTTGTAGAAAATTCTATCTTTCTCCGCTTAATAATCGAAAAAATCGTATGTGATAGAGAAACATACAGATAGACATACAAGCGAGTTATCCTATAATTTTATTAAATTAGAAACAACAATAAAACCATTCTGACAAGTTTAAACGCTGAATATCGATTAATAAAGGATAAGATAGAGCGAAACATCCACATTAAGAACACTAAGCGCACCTGGAAGAAATCACTAAACAATTTCACACGACGATAACAATGCGTTCACAGTTAGTTTTGAATAATAAATTTAAATAGCACGAGTCGCTCTCACTGACGACGTACCCTTACCTCTACGTGTGATGGAGCGGGTCATCAGAGCATGGCTTTACAAAAATCCACTATACGATTCACAATTAAAGCGGCATGGGCTTATAAATATGCATCGATCCTTATTGTGAACGCTGACCTCAGCGATTTATGCTCCCCCAGGACGCCGGCCGAATAAAATCTTCACTTAACAGATGGATTTGTAAGCTCATTCGATTTGTGACACAGCTTAGAAACACCAATAGATTTATACCCTCGCGAGACTATGGTACGTCTGCAATAAAAAAATTATGGGCGGCGGGGAAACGAAAAATATACTATCTTAAGGTTATCTTTAATTATTATACTTATGAATAGATAACGTTGTGTTAAAGTTTACTATGGCACAGAGTCAGTTAAGTTTTATTTCGCAAGATTCCGTTGTTCAGTAACAAAAATCAATTTATTTGTCCACGTTAAATTAATTGTGTAGACGTTAAAATGTTTAAAAAGTTTATAGCACACTTTTATATATTTATATAAACTCTGGAGAATCGAACCGTGGTCCGATCATACTGGCCTTGGGTGCATATGTACTCACACAAAAAAAAATTAAAAATTTACAGCAGCCTTAGAATAAAAAGAAATATAGTACTTAATCATTTTTTAATTTCGATGTCTCTTTTGTTTCTGCCTGTAACGTCACGAAGAAAAACAATTAAGTACGAGGCTACGTATTTCGAAACAACCAAAAGATTGTTTCTAGATAATGGTAAGGTTCCAAGGATAAACAAAAAATATTTGCTTGTAGATATTTTAATAAGACAGGATTGTGCTAATTCCAACCTGGACAGCTTCCTATACAAGTGGTACATGCAGGTTCGATCATCGACAAGTGATGGAGATATGTATGCTTTTTTCCATAAAAGAAGTTAATGCTTGACAACAATAACACCTGATGGTAAGTACAGATGAAGTGAAACTTATTAAACGCTATTAATTCTCCTCTTGAAGACGCCCACATCCACTCCCACATCGTAAGTACGTCGGAGCTTAAAATAATAGTAATAGCATAAAAATCCAGTTTTTAATTTTAAAGCATGAGATGAAAGCTTTTGTACGTTTAGATGGGAGCTCCGGGTCAATTAAAACAATATCTTGTGTTCCCAGAGAGATTTAACTGTTCACTGAAAAGTATCTATCTATATCTTTGGATCAAATGTCAGGTTGATAACACGCAGAAGAAAAATATATATAAATATTGTTTGACAAACATCAATGTTGTCTGTACTTCAGAACAACATTGGCTGATGTTGAAGATCGAATTTGTAGTTGGTGTTTAAACGGAGAAAAATGGTAATTCAAACTATATTTGTACTAACAATACATATAATAATACATTGTGTATTATTTAGATGAAGGAAATTAACGTGCAAAACCTTCACGCTCGGGAATTCCCCGTGAAGATTTCGAAGGTGTATGATGTCTACATCTCCAGTTTATTAGCATGATAGCCGATCACCCGTACCACCCACATTGTGAGGGAAACCCACACGTAACAGTAGGGTCGTCATCGGTTGTGACGAAGGCTCATCTGCAACGTAGTCTTCGAAGTGAACCAGTTCAACATGTTGATAACCCACTCACTGACCACCAATATTGTTCGGATTTACTCGTAATTGACAGCTCATCTTTTCATCTCGACATGAATAACAATTAATAACATTATTTTGTCAACCAATATAACCGGTTATAAAGAATATTTAACAAAAAGTAGGTATCCACCCGTAGGCAAAGCAATGGTATAATTGGCATTCCCGCGGCTTCTTTCGTATTCAAATCCACGCTTTGAAACCTGATAAAATAAATTCCGTGACGCGAAAAAACTACCACCGCGCTCCGTACTGATGACACATCAGCATTCTTCTGTGAGTATTCATTCTAGATTATAGTGTTGATAAATAATTCCTTAATTACTTGAAATAGTACGAGGTTCTTTGTTAGTAAGTAATCAGGTTATTTGCCATCATTCAGATCTGTCTGAGGAAAGTTTAATTAAAAATAAAATTTCATTTTGAATAGTTTCTATTAGATAATAGTATAAGGTATTTAAATTCAAGCTTAACCCTGCCTCGCACACATCAAAGAGACAAATGGCAAAAGCCATAGCTAAATACATTAGCAGAGAGCTAACTAAGGCTGTCGAATCGGGCATGAGTCACCTGATCATGCTTTGTCTCCTTACATGGAGTACTGGTTTCACAACTTAGTCCATCCAACGACATACAAAAACGCACACGGAATCGTCAACGACTCGGGAATCACACGTCCAAACGGTGCCTTTGGTCGAAGTAATATTGGCTGCTTCTGCGTATTATACAGACTTTACAGACTGAACGTTAAGAGGGACTGCTTACCGAGGTCTTCATTCCATCATTGCACCAGTCGCGGGCCCTTAATAGGTCCCATTCGCATCATCTCAACTCCCAGTCAGATTTCCGCGATAATTTCTCCCGCGTACGTGCAAATTGTGAAATGGATTGCCTTCGTAAGTTTCCCGGAGGACTGTGACATGGGGTTCGTCAAAAAAGGCGTAAAAAGAAATCTCTATGAAGGCCGGAGATGTATTAGCGACTCCGTTGGGGTTGCACACGTTCGACGGCGACGATAACTGTTTTACATTAAGTGGACGGTTATTATTTTTTTGTTAATTCGTAAAACTCTAAAATATACATAATAAAAAAATTTAAAGGCATAGTTTAAAAACATTGAACAATTAGCAAACCGCGCACGCTCCGTATGTTTATAAAGTTAAATGTTTTAACTAACTACCGAGTATTTTCGCCATTACCAATATAATTTTCATGTACCCCGCGTACGACCAAGGGTACGCGTACCACAGGTTGGAAATCACTGGTCTAAAGAAAGGAAGGATCCTTTCCCACAACGACGCACTACA
>DWPT01005732.1:0-11986 GCA_018251895.1 Agathymus mariae mariae
GTTTTCTGTAAGCTAAACTTATTTCGTATTTTGGGAAATTTACTGAAGTTTTTCCTCCTTACTTATTTTATTTATTTGGAATCGGATTTGCAATATTTGAACGCTCCCCATTATTTTTTAATGAACTTTTGGTAGAGTGAAGAAACTTATAAGCCGGCACGTCGGACTCCAATAGAAAGGTAATCCAGTGACCTGCACATTAATACCTTACCCTCGTTTCCTGATCCGCGCAGTCCTTTGAAAATGTCCCTATAAAAACAATTAATTTAGGAAATTTTCAATACCATTCCTACACATAACAGTAATAAAAAATTTCGCCTCGGAGCTGAGGAGATCCATCATCATTGACGGGCGTGTAAGATTGATGGCGGCAGCACGTCGCTTGACCTCCAACCGGCGTATATAACCGAACTGCAGTCATTACGATTTGTACGCTTGAAACTCTGGTAATTATGTACGTAGGCGTATTAGGACCCCACACAAATGTATTTTTTTTGGATGGACTTTAACTGATTATTGCAGTCCATTTTTTTACGTGTGGAAATCCTCTTAGTTATCCAATCATCACGGAATGACGGTGGGGTGATGTCGGTTAAAGCCTGCTAAGTAAGGTGTGCAGCCGAGGAGTTCTTCCTTATCACCATTGGTATAAAGTATGGATACACTCTCCCATTCTTTCATGATTTCAACGGTATCAGTTGTTTTTAGGAGGGTCCAAACTGAAATTAGCTTAGTGGGCGTGCGAAAGCACCACGTACCAACTTAAAGACATACTTAACAAACTACAGACACCCCCAGGTCACGCCTTGGTCTCATTTCTGTAGGTCGAAAGATAGTCTATCAAGATCGTCCACCGAAAGTGAGGCCTGTTTCCGATAGCATGTAGCTCACTATATATGCTCTACCCCATTTTTCTTCTGAAACTACGCAAGACATTGACATGACAGATAAGATTGTACAAATTAGTATCTCTGTTCCAATGTGGATTGATGAATAATAACTATATTCACTATCATTAGTAGGTACTTGAGTAATTTACAGAAAAAGGTAAATACTTATTTACTAAGACATAGCTGATTCTATAGTATTTACTGTGTACTGTTCGTAATCTGAAATTATTCACTAGGACATTGGGACATTGGCAGCCTAATAACTACTTTTTATATTGAACGTTTTGTAGAAAACTATGAATTATCATTTCAGATTAAAAAAAATTGACTATTATGTTACTTCTCGGAGACATCTATGTTTATTAATCACAACAAATTAAATATGTTATATGAATGAATATCAATTAATTTAATTATCCTTAATTGGTGAAATCGTCGATTTAATTCTTCTCATTTCTTGGCCAACAAAGCATCAGTGATACCTTTAATCTTATCAGTGGTAATCGTACATGGGTGACGATGACCACTCACCATAAGGTGGCTCGTCTACTCGTTTGTCGCTTATTAATATAAAAAGAAAACAAATAAGGATGGTTATATTATTTATTTTATTATTGTACCTCATTTTAAGTTTATAATCCTTTATTATTAATGTTATATACCCTTTCAACTTATATTGTTGGTGAACTCGTGAACATGGTCGTAATATAATTACAAAGTCTGACAAAAAATTCTTATTTTAATAGAATGACCAAATCGGTTTATTTTCACATGAAACTAGCTAAATAGCTTAATTCTTAATTGAACTTGGACTTGCCTAAAGTAAATACTTATATTTATTATAATTTAGTATTAACATCGTTGAGAAATAAGTGTTCCCGTTTAGGTATTTAATATACCCAAAAATAATTACGTATTATTTCAGGTATTACTTTTGGTTTCAGAATTACATTAAATACATTCTATTCTGTAGACTCAAAAGAGCTTTAAAGAGTATAATTTCTTCACTCTAAGTGTATTTTTCTTCATCGTTTAGAAAAGTCCTAAAACATGAACGTATGATTACTTAACGAGGGAAACGGCATAATTGTAAAATAATGGAAGAGCGCGCCCTCAAGCAGTCACTGGGAACAATAGAATTAAATATTTATACTCCAAATAGAGGTCTAATTGAGCAAATTAGCTAAATCAACGCACTTCAGCCGCGTTTGGTATTTATTACAATTTACCAGTTGTCTTCAGCTAAATTCAGGTTAACATAACACAGTTTATAAGCAGGATCACTCAATAAGTTTAAATAGATTTTTTTCCATCTTCCATTCCATCCATGCTTGATGATTTCTGGAGCACGTCTTGAAGCTCCGTTAGAAAAAATAGACGCACACAACACCTGTTCCTGTTTTATGTTTTCGGAGAGCCTTTTTAGCCAATAACAACAATACTTCGTTACTCTAACATATTTATGTAGTTCGCCGAACTCATGCCTAAGATCTTCTCGATGTTCATGTACGTGAATCATGCATCTTATCGCACGACCACTTAAGTAGTGTACCTATTTTCTGCAATTCCTCGTGTTCCGTCTGGGGGCTTGAGAGCCGGTAATTTCTTTCTTACCTTCTCATTTCCTGGCCGACAACGCATCAGTGATACCTTTGGTCTTGCTGCTATCCATTGGTGACGGTGACCACTTACCATCAGGCTCGTTTGTGGGCTATTACCATAAAAAAAATACTGCTGTTTGTGGGGCTCGGATTCTTTGGTCACGTTTAAAATAAGTTTTAATCCTTTTAAATTCAGCAAACCACCTAAAAACTGTTGCACAAGCTGAGACTTCTCCGTTGTAAACTTAACGTTCGGTGAAATCAAATTTAATTGGTGTATTTTACTAACAGGTTTAAACAACTACGGAGAATATTGGTCGTTGGATGTGAGTCTGATGGTAGCAAAACTTTGTTTTGCAGTTCCGTACTTCGAAGGGCTCATAAAGTTGTCGGCGTCGATAGATAATTTTAGAGGTTCTATCTTTCTTCTTTTTTCTTAGCCGACAACGCATTAGATGCCTTTGATGTTACTAATGTCCATGGAAGACGATGACCACATAACATTAGGTGGCTCGACTGCGTATACCTAAATATCGAAACATGGCAACTGTAAGCTTCAGTCATTAAGAAAACAGACGTAAGGTACAAGTATAGATGGCAAATAAGGATACAGCTATGTATATTCGAACAAAAATCTTTAAACTTTATTACTTCCACCGGTTACTAATCTTCAAATCGTCGCCCTTTCCAGAAAAGCCGCTCGTCGGCCTCGGGTATAGGCATCCACTGGTGGCCCTGGTATAGGTACGACTTGCCACCGCGGCCTCGATATCCTATCCTAGCTGCTGCGTCTTGTAAATTTTTCTTTAGAGGCACATCTCTCACTCTGGCCATCACGTAAACGACTTCAGACTGCAACATAAAAATATATTACAAACAAGAGCTATCCAAATTATGTCTATGACGCTCGTAATGCTTCTAAACAATAGATAAGTTTTAAAGCCGTGGTTAGTGAATTGACTGAGGACCGAGGAGGAAACAAAAAACAAGAAATAGGCATAATTTGGTTACGTCTTCATAACGCCTTAAAAAGGTTCAGCGTGCTTTTATAGGGCTTGGAGTTCGATTTTACAATATGTTAATTTGTAATTTACCTTTTGGAACTTTTAAGCGACTCGTTAAAGACCAGTTTGTAGGTAAAGGATATTATGGTATGGATAATTAATCACAAGGACGCCTTGAAATAATAGTCATGAAACGAGTTCGAAGCAGGTCAAAACTTACTTTGTAACTTTGTAATTTTTTGTGTTGTTTTAAAAGAAGTGCTGAGGAGTAACTTTCAACGTTTCTTCTCCTCGATGTTAAAACGGTAGAAGAAGCAAAAAATTACGTATATTTGCAAAACATCTAATTGATTAAATTATTTTTAATTACATTTAAATTTTGAGGGTATAGGACCAATATTAATAGAATGAGAATATTAAGTTGACTACAAAAATATTTAAGATTCTACATATCCTCAGAGTACTTCGATTTCAATCGTTTATTACGGTGAAACCCTTTGTGACTTGCAGCTAAAGAAATATTCTTTACTATACTTACTAAATACTACCTTAATTTTTGTTTTATTATATATTTCAGGTGGTGAGACTCTCCAAGTAGTAATCTTATGAAAAAATGAAACGTTCGCACACTAACACCTCCAAAGTGTTCCTGTGGCATGGACTTATACCAATATGACATTACAAATACCCATGATCCGAGAACAAATATTTATGTATCATCAAAATACATATTAAGTTCGAATATATACGGAGTCCAGACTCCAAATTTTCCCTATAATAATTTAATTATTATATAATTCCAAAAAGCCATGAAATAAACGTCAATTGTTGAGTCATAACGCTAATAGCAATATAGATCTATAGTAGGGTGTAAGGGTCTCTTCCATTCATCTTTGAGTCCAATGAATGCACCCTGTTAATGAACAGACGTACTCGTAGTGAACGCCCATAAATACGTACGTAAGGTATGCACGTAGCCCTTTTGTATGATGCTATTCCAATGGATCTAAGAAGTACTAGCGCATGGCGGAAAGGAATACAATACATTACCTTACATACGTCTTCCAGTACTTAACATACTAAAATTTTGGTTGTTGAATTAGAAGGTTAATTAAAAAACAGATGGCCTGCAACGGTTTTGTGACGACCTTGACGTCACAAATATCCAGTAATTTACTACCTTACTTACTTACTTACCTTGCACGACATTAAGCCAATGTACAAACTATCCCCAGTTTGCTTAATTCTTACGTCTACAGGTTTAATTATTTGACCTTTTTTATAACCTGGAAATGTTTTAACATGTTACCATATTTACATTAAAATTCATAAGCACAATCAAAATAACTCTAGTAAAAAAAATTGAGAGCGCTTTCGTGATTCGTCAGAGTAGTAGATATCAACCGGTGATCTTCATCGCGGTGATTCAGCCACGAACAATATTAGGCATTAAGTCCGCCCATTGTACCCTCTTTATAAGGTTTGTACAATAAAGTAATAAATAAATAAATAATAAATATCCTCTCTAAAATTGCATGGTTGTGCATACTTCAGGCTTCACGTCGATTGGAAAGACGTTTGCGGTTATGTTGGTTTACTAAGGGGTTAGTAGCGGTACATAAATATAAAGTTATAGGCCGTCGGTTTCGATTTTTATCATAACTTAGGAGTCGTTAAGCTATGTCGGAAGTCCTTAGACGACATAAGTTCTTCGGATATTTCAATAGTTCACTAATCCATCATACCTCCATCTATCTGTTCCAAAGCAGCATAATCGAACGCGTTCCAATCACAGACTTTTACGAGTTTGGACCCGTGCTCTATAAGGTTAAGAATGGGTCGAAATCATAAATATTGAAATGCTTACTAAACAACTCGTAAAGATCATACTCTCCTCTGTCGTTTCTTTCAACTAATAAACAAGTTTTGTTCGATTTCTCCTTCATTAGCACAAACTTCGCCGTCCAGTTTATAGGCTCCTTCACGCCGCCGTCAACTAGTCTTTTCAGATAGGCAGTCTCCTATTAAATTGTTGAAACATACATTAATAAATGATTAGTATACATAAAAAATTGACGGTAAAATATAACCACCTCGTGATTGAATTGCTAAGGTTCTTCACATGTCAGACTAAGCTTCATTTTAAAATTAACCGTGACACGTCCCTACGTATTTTGGTAGTACTTGAAAGCCATTGAACAATTATTTTAGTCACTTCTTTTTTAGCTGGAGGGATTGATGGTGTGTGTGTGTGTGTGTGTGTGTGTGTGTGTGTTAACGTTTATTATTTATTATTATTAGTTGTCAATATAAGTATCGTAAGTTCCTATATATCCTGAAAGAATTCGACATTACTGATATAAAAATGAACGAAGACTTACATATAGCATGCCCTCCGAAGCACGGAAACACTCAAGTAATTGTTGCCACACCACATTCAAATATTCACGAGGAAACTGTACTCGTCTTACTCGGTCCCTGCCTTCTTGACACGAACTATGGCTACAACTACTTGAGACTATGGATACTTAAGAAAATATTATTATTTATTACTTTAGCACAAAATAATTTCATACAAAATGAATACCCAAAAGTATCGCTTCAATCATGTTTGTGTTCTTCTGTCGGTTGCAAAATTACGTATTTCTACTACTTCAGGAGGTAAAATCTGTTGAGAAAAATATTTATCATAAAATCTTACCTTTTCTCCAGGAACATAGAACTCGTATGTAAGAATATTTTGCGGGGGTCCCCAGTAATAGAAAACCATCCATTTTGACTTCAATACAGCGTATGGGTTAAACCTTGCATATTTACTGAACTCGTCACAAGTAGTCGATTCGTTCTCTTCTAGGCCGCCAGGGCCGTACTGTTTCAGGTTGGGTGTTGTGAGGGTAACAAATAAAATTTGAATGATAAAATTTATAAATAACAGACGAGTTATCATCGTATAACTAGAGTTGAACGTAAATAATTCTAAAATATTATAATACCAGCAACTTGATACGGGGACGGTCGAGACTCAAGTGATTCATTTTACAGTTTCAAGGGTGTAACTAGATAGTTACACATAAAGTAGGATGTTTAATTTCCTACGGTAGTTATTCCCTGTTGTTGTTATCCATTGACGGATTCCACCAATGTTGTTAACCATTTGAAGATGACAAAAATGTGAAGTGCAAAACAAACATCTAAGGAAGAGAAACAACAGCTTTTATGTGTTTGTAAATTCAAATTTCAAACAACTTAAATATTTTACATTTATGCACGTCATTTATTTCTTTTTCCAAGCTTCGAAAAGGTACTTAATCGTTGAGGAGAAGAAACGGCGAAAAGACATACGACAAGTCATATTCACAGAAACTGCAAATCGTACAATTTATTATTTTAATCAAAATTAAATGATCATATAACCATCCAGTTAGTTCATTGAAATATTTGATTATTTACAGGTTTCCTTCGCGTGCCTCTTGGGAAACGCCATCTCCAATATTTTCCACCGTACCCTTTTTTATTTATTAATCAGGCATACGAGCAGACTAATCACCTAATGATGGTCAGTCTGACCGTATCCACGGATCTTCGTAATACCAGAGGTGCCTCCGATGCGTTGCCAGCTGAGGAACTATAAATCTCATAAAGGATTACCATGCTACAGCCGTGTGGAAACACAAACTCAGACTCTGTTTATTTCCTGTAAAGACTCACTGTAAAATTTAGCACATTTTTTATTTTGTTATCAAAAAGAAAGGAAAAAAATCCAAGCTTTAAGCTAAGTTTAGATTAAAAATACGAGTGATTCGTTGACAATACAAATATAAAATATAATAGCCAGTTGACGTCGAATGATATAGAAAATGCATTTTTTTATTAATAGCGCAAAGTTGTAAAGTTTGTATATTGAAACGTAAAATCTTAAATTAATACATTCATATTATATCGATGCGATTAAATTCCAATTGAGATAATAAACTAAATAAAATTTAAATCTTTGCTCAGAAAACGTTTAAATAGACAAAACAGAAAAAAACATGCTTATGACTTTTTTAATTTTATAACAAGCATGACGTAGAAAAATTTGTTTGAATTTCGAATAATTTCCAATGATTTCACATATTTCTATAACATTACTCTACACGCAATCGAGATAGTCACAGATAACAAATAATAATTTCACCATAACGATGGATCTAATCTGTCAACTGGTCTCTCAACATTTATATACTTATTCTTTTCTTCAATCCG
The DNA here is from genome assembly GCA_018251895.1 of Agathymus mariae mariae. Lineage (NCBI taxonomy): Eukaryota > Metazoa > Arthropoda > Insecta > Lepidoptera > Hesperiidae > Agathymus > Agathymus mariae. The sequence goes on from DWPT01005732.1 coordinate 7,741, forward strand.
TTTTTTTTCAATAAGATACTTAGATTTGAGTGCTTCTAGTTCCGGGTCTCGAGCCGCAGGATTTCCAAAACCTTGGAATTTCAAAAAAGTTGCCTCTGCTGCTTTTTCTTCGTCGGTCTCCGGTTCTGTACCAGCTACACTCATTATTGTAGCATATTTATCGTTACAATACATCAGAGCTAAGTACGGATCGACTATTTTTAGTCGAATAATTATTACTGATAATTTTATTTTCATATCTGAAATTTTTTCAATGATACATTTACAATACTTACAAAAATGCGTTGTTTATAACTGTTATTAACTACCATGTTAATGTAAAAAAAGTATAGTACATCTTAATGGACACTAAAAAATTACGCAATATGATTTTGATTAATTATAAAATGAACCCAAAATACATTTTACAAGCTGTTCCCTAATTTCCATGGTACATTTGAGGTATAAGCGACTTGTCCAATTATTGATTGACTCAATCTCCCATGCTAGTGCAACCTGCTGAACAACGGGCGAAACTGGCGAACTGGTTTGTTTAAGAGATCACTAGACTCTGTGCCATTTGTCCGTATTGTAGTATTTTTATCACATTGATAAAAATAATTGATAAATAACGTAATTTCTTCTTGGTCAGTAACAATTCCATGACGACTAATGTGTTGCTGTTGTGCATCGACGGTGGTGACTACTTATCATCGCGTAACTCTTCTGTTCGATTATCGTTGTTACCATAAAAATGTATGGTTAGTCCAGAAATTTACTATCGGTATATAGTACTATCAGCTAAAAATAACTCACACTTAGCATACATTTGCCTAATTGATACTCTCAGAACACTAAAATTATTCAGTCGAATTAAAAATATCGATATTTTGCACTTACTCTTCATTGATGATGGTAATTCTACGTATGGAATACCGTAAAATAGACCTTTTCTGTCACCAGCGATCAATAACATATCCCTGGTCTCCTTCAGAAGCAGCTTTGGTTGGTCCCAATCTAACTGAACATTTAAATAAGGACCGAATTCTTCCTTGTATCGTTTAACAAGCTAGAAATACAAAAACATTGTTATGTGTAGTAACATTGACCGTATAGTATCTGATCTTTGTGATTTTAATACTAACATATAAAAACATCAAAAATCATAAACGCTATTGAACATTTTGTGGACATTAGTAGTTTTCAGTCTTGCTTTCGATGAAAACTATTTAGTTATATATATGTTTTGTTAACCCTGTTCGACGGGAGGGACATAAAGGGGCATTGATTATACATATACATAAACTAAATAATATTTATTATATTTAGGCTCAGTCGCAATATCGCTTTAAAGTATTATGTTTCAAAGATATCAAATAAAATGACGGTGATGTTGAAGAGGACGTTGACGATGACGATGAAAATGAAAATGAAGAAGATGAATACATAACATTAATATATCCTTAAATATTATGATAATGCTTTGGACATGTCCTATTTTTTCCTTAATTTATTAAACCTAAACTGATCTTCAGTCTATACTCACCTTTTTTGTAGGATAAGTAAATGTATGAACAATTGCAGTTACGAAGCGTCTCGTAGACCAGATAAAGAACGGGACCCATGATATATTTATTACGTCATCGGGATGAAAAACTGCTCCTTTCGCAAATTGTCTACACGTTGTCCAATTTCGGACATGATACGTTTCATCTGATACTAAGCTAAAGCCAGATTTTGAAAATAAATGCTCTTTATGGTCATCGTTATCTTTACGTATTATTCCATCAGAAGATGAAATGGATGGATGGTCTTCGATGTTTGTCCGGTGACCAGGGTGCTTCCTTTTTATTTCTTCCCCAACTGATTTTTGAATACTTTGTGTAATCTGAGAACACAAAATTTATATGAAATAAAAATATATTTCAAAATGTAAATATTATACTCGTATTCAAAAGTACTTAAACAGTCTATATGAATATAAAAATTATGAATACTTACATTGTTTACTCGCTGAGACCCGTGTTCTTTATTTCTCTGGATAATATTCAAGTCATTATTCGGTAGAGAGAGCTTAAATAGCATTGCATCACGAGGACTGGAAAAACCTAAAGGATTTTCTGGTTTTCTTATATTAACTATATCACTTCCAACTTTTCGGAGTAATTGTCTCGCATGTTCAAGACTTCTAGGTTCAACCATATCTGGTTCGTCGTTCTTTTGTTTTGATTCCCCATTTCTAAAGACAGAACCGAATTCCATTGCTTCAAATCTATCTGGATAAACATCTACATTGTTGATCTTCATTCGTCTATTTATATCAACTTGATCCTTCTCCAAACGTCGACGCTTGGCTTCAATAGCAGTAAGTATGAACAAAGCCGGTAGCAATCTCATGTTTCCACGTACTGTGAATATTTGCTTACATTTCCGTCTATATATTTCCACTGAGTAGTGCAGGTGTATACAACATGGTAGTTAAATAAAGGGATCGTGTAACAAACATTTACTTAAGAATCATGGAATAGTATATTGATATTGGATACGATACTGGTTACTATATCAAATCCAAAAAATAATAGCAAAACACAGATGCTAACAATGCTGAGAAAATTTAAAATGAGTTAATATACCAATTTCCGGACACGGTTATTAAAAATTACCGTTACAGTACGTCAACTTCGGATTCAATTTTCGTTTTATAAATAAATTAATAGGTAAATTTTTCTTTAATCCTTATCATGATGTGAGCAAATCAAAATTTTGATAAATAATGAAGAACTAGGCAAAGACATCATCTAACCAGGCCTACTCTGGCAACCACTAAATAAGACTTATATGACAGTTCCCTTATATGACAGACAGATAAAATGGCTAGGCCAGAATGATATTTGTATAAAAACAAAAAATAATCTCCAAAAAATTAATTAAGTTTTTAATTTATGTAATAAATATTCCTACCGTAATGTCATTGCTTTTTTGTTTGTTTATTATTCAATAAATTTTTTGTTTATATATATATGTTTATAAATATAAATATTACCTTAATAAGGTATTGAATGGATAGAAAGAATACGTACTTCTCTTACTAGTTGTGCCGGGATGTCATTAAAATAATGCATTTACGTTCATTTTACCTGAAAGGAAAAAAATATTATTATTTAAAAAACATAATACTTTTTTATTAAAAGGTTTACATCCTCTGCCCACAAAAGGTGAGGTTTACACACACCAATTGTCTTTTCCGGAATGGTTCAAGTTTACGGTTTGAATTGTTAACTTGCATGTTCGGCTCGTACATCGTTATTTGCTTTGGATTACGGGATTTCGTATTATGTATGTATTTTGATCAAATACATTATTGTTTCATACTTATTCTCTTCACAACATACGTTATTCGTACAACATAAATTGAAATTTCACTTAAATAAGTTGGTTTAATTATTGCTGTCAAAAAGGATGCTAGCATTATTATTACATTGGGACCGAAATACGTATGAAACATTTCACGATTGAGTTTTGAAGGAAGATGGTAGCTAGCCAATTAGGAAAAATACCCTACCACCAAGCAAGTAGCTTAAGCAAGTTAAACTGGGTGGTACAGCGCCCAACTAGAGGAACCGTTCGTCGAAGCCTCAGCAGGGTGCACCACAGGCACGGGAGGTAGACTTGGACTAAGGGGCTCCCCCTTAGACCCCGAGGTTAATATTAATTTTTTAATGAACACTAGGTGCCACTCGATTATCGATACTGTCTTCATTAATTTGATTTGGTCATTGATCGATTGATTTAATTGATACAGATATCATTGAGTAGCAACATCAAACACGTATCTTAAAGTTTGCCTTTGGATATTAAAAAGTTATATTTACTCGTATGTATGTAAAAAGTATGACTCGGAACCAAGTAGTTGGAAGTTAATTTAATTGCCGCTCGTGCATTATAATATTCACTTTGTCCCTAAATAGCCATTTGGGTGTTTTAATATTCGGAAAAATGAAGGCATTTCTTTTTTATTTTTGTAATTTTCAAATTTCCAAAAAACCTACATTGAAGTTATATTTAAGCGTACATGCAGCATTAACGAAATAATTAAGTAAGTGACCATAAACCATATTCTTTGTATGTCGGTAAAATGTTTTAACCTTTTTCAGATATATTATGTATGATGGTAAGTTAAATTATTAGAATTAAATTTTAGTTAATTAAAAAGCGTATTTTCTTTTTGTTATATTTCTATTTTTATTTTATTTATTTTTGGCCAGCA
>DWPT01005733.1:0-11984 GCA_018251895.1 Agathymus mariae mariae
TTATAAATAATGTATATGTTTTGATATTATAAGATAGTATGATGTAAGTAAATAGGTACTATCAGTGTATGTGTTGATCGACTATCGTGGACCCCCATTTTCATTTCATGGACCCCCAAATTTTTTTTCGCTGACGTAGACCCCTTGCAGGGTGTCATAGACCCCTAGGGGTCGATATAGACCACTTTTGGGAATCACTGCTCTAACGTATGCATCTGTTCCATGGGGATTCATAGTCTTATGTACACCGAAGAGGGTAGTTGGCAAGTGGTGTTATGATGAACAGTATTGCGTGAAGTGTGATACGGATCGGTCGTGTGGCAACTCCCTTATCTGTGTGTAGTAGTGAGAATGTGAATAATAGTTCCCAAGTTTTTTAACATGAATATTATATGAAACAAAAGGTTTTACTGTCGGCTCTCATGGACATTTGTAAAACGAATTGTTTTTGGGATGAGTAGAAAGTGAGGAGACCACTTGCTAATATCGCCACAGAAAGAACTGACAAGGGTATATACTGTATATCTACAATCATGTACGAATAATTTCGAGAGACAGAACCCAACGATCTCTAACACGAGGGAACAAACGCAGTTACTTTCATATTATGAGAGGGGGGGAGGGGGGAGGCTAGCTTGCATATAAATGAATCCTATGCTCCTTTGTATCTAAATCCTTCTCTTTATTGAATGGTATTGATTGTGTGAATACACTTTATTTTAAGATTCATTTAATCGCAATGGCCCCGTGTTCATCCTTCGCAGGTCTCACGAATCGATCGAACAACTAAACCAGACCATTCACGACATGAGTATGGGCGGCGATTTCACGCTAAATCCTTTTGAGACCTTCTCGACCGCTGAGAACTCGATACGATTGGACTCGGATTCCTTCTGTGTAGACAATCCTAACGAACTGACAGTTGATGATTTCGCGTCATTGAAGAAACATGGACTAGTTGCAGAGAAGAAAGATGTAAATGAGGTGAGAATAAACATGTTTCAACGTCAACATATGAACCTTACAAATGTTCACAGTCACCACCCCTCCGCGTGCACGACGATTCCCTGTGTTGCGGCTGGCTTGGACATACACAAATATGCCATCACAAACACCCGCGACCCGAGAACATACATTTATCTGTCACATAAATGCCTGTCCCGTCCTTTAATCGCCCGGGACCTCACTTTCGACAGGCAGGGCCATCACTAATGTGGGTGATGTGAGTTGGAATGTTCTGTACTGTAATGTTTGATACCACAACATGAATATACTGTGCGAACATTTTACTATTCATAAAAACAAAATGGGACGCCTGCTCCTTTATATCAAGACGTCCATCCTTTGCCTTGCATTTCGCCATTAATAGATCGAAACAAATCGTGTTTAACAAAAACTGAAAATAATATTATAAACTTTTTTAAATTGCTAATTTACAAAGATAAGACATTAAATCCATCAAGAATGCAGACTCCACAGTTGATAATGTTCACAAAGGATATCACATGTTAATCGATTGAATGCAGGTGCCGCTGATAGCCGACGAGATCGACATCAGCCCGTGGAAGAATCTCTTGGTGAAGTTCGCCCGCGTGCACGTTTGTCTGGAACACCTGTACCGCGCCGAGACCTTCTTGAGGGCTGGCTTCGGTGAGTGACGAGTGACTCGGTTTGTTCCATGGAAGTCACCTTCGGCAGTGCTGCCTAACATTTTCATTGTTGCTATCCCTGTAATCTATGTAAAAAAATACCTCAAATTTCGCTGTTTTGCCATTTTATTTAACATATTAATTCTTAACCGAAAACTTCAAAAAGGAGGAGGTTCTCGATTCGTTTATTTTTTTTTTATGTTCGCTATCTCTTAACGCCGTCGTTGATTTGGAAAATTCCTTATTTGTTTGAAAGGGGATCTACTTACCGCTTTGTCCCACATAAGTTTGAATAAAAATACCACCCCTTAAAATTGTATGGAAAATAGGAATGGAAACCAAGGAGGTCACCTTGTTCGAATTGAAGTCGATTTTCATTGTTAAAATATTTATTCATAATTATTTATCGTTTCGAACTTAAATATCCTGTCTAATATGTTATTTTTTATTATTTGGAATGTGATTAAATGTAATATATTATAATTTGCTTTGTTGATTTGGTGACAACACACGAATACGCAATCCTCCTTCTGCAGCCACATCGATATCAAAGATGAATCTCACAGATCTACGGTCTTTAACTTGGTTATAGATTTATTTCTTCTCCTAGATAATGTGACATAGTTTTTACCGTCGATGAAATTTTAAAATTGCGACAAAAAGGCAGGTTTTTAATTTTAAATTAGGGTGATTTATAATTGAATAGCACTGGCAACACTATGTAATTATTTATATATTTTTAATGGTAATAACGCTTTAAAAATCGGTATTTTTTTTCGCAGCGCAACTGAAGCCAACGGCTTCGAAATTATTCGACTTGTACGTGTCAGAAAAATCGCCGATCAAAACAGTGGGACAGCTTATGAGCGATCCCGTACAGAGAATATGTGTTCCAATAGCAAATACAATTGTTCAGGACCAGCTGAAGTAAGTTAATTACATTTATCAATCCAACAGCTTTTGAAAGCGCAGTGAAGTAAAAGTTTAATCTTATCATGCAATAGAGTTATTATTTCCCGACGTAGAAAATTCCAGAAATAACATTATTTTTTATCTAATTAACATTTATTTAGGGTGAATTTAACTAAAAAAATGGCCACACTCATCCCTACCCTATATAGCGGATAGTGTGGACATACACAAATGAAAAATCACAAATAACCAAGACCCAAGAACAAACATGTTATCTGTTACTTACTAGTAAATGTCTAATATTTCGAGGATGGAATCTGCTTTGATTCAATAGGATTTATAAAATTATTGAATGAATCAAGACGGTTTTATAATCGAAATGCTTTAATATATTTATGAAATCATTTGTGTCCAATAGGAAACCAGCTTTTTGGTATCGTTTGGAACTGACAAGAAATGATAAATCAAAGGATATGGGGATCAGGCGGGATTCAAACGTTGTATACGTGTTCTCCCAACAACCAGTATTCCCTCCGCCGGTATGGCAACACCTTGGTATGTACATAGACTGATAGTAACACATCTGTCATTATACCGATGATTGTGACAATACTGGCGTCGGGTCCCCTCACAATGAGAGGGGTTGAGGCTACAGTCCGCCACGCTGGCCAAGTCCATGTTGGCATACCTCACACACCTTGGACAACATTACGGAGGACTCGCAAGTGTGCAGGATTCCTAGTGATATTATCTTTCACCGAAGCAAGCGATAATTAAATTATTAATATGTACACAATTTGAGCAGTTAACGGTGCGTGCAGGATTCGAACTCCACTTTGCCGTTCATAAAATCGCCGTTTAAACCACTAGGCTACCAGTGATATATCACATTAAGGATACAAAATCGCAGTGATTGTATATTTATTGCTTTTATCAAACTATAAAAGTTGGCTAAATGTTAATTATGTTTTTACCTATATATATGTAGTGAAGAATTTATTAAACACAATGCTTGTATGAACTACTCTGTCTAGAGTATGGGTCGCACTGGGTCAATGCCTGTGTGCAAACCTTTTCTATCTCGATGGTGACTGCATATATATAGCTAATTCTTTTCAAATTAGCATTAGCAGAGCACTAATCCCTGGCTAAAGGCAGGGAGTGTACTCAAATTACGGATTTATAGGGATTCATGGAGGGATTAGTGTATAGCTTGACTATAAGTAATACTTATGCCTGAAGGCCTAAGTGATAACTTAATTAGTGCTATGGAAAACAATAATATCCGAGACTCTACAGTCAAAAATATAATAAATTTCACCCCATGAGGGGGTTATAGGTTACATAACAGATAATAATACATAAAGTCCCTCATATTCAAGTCAAATCCGTGAGACAAATACAATAGAGATGTTTATATATCACATAAAGCTGCAACAACATAATTCAAGTCATCGTCTAAAGCGTAAAACATTGATACGCCGTCCAGAACCATTGGTCTGGGATACATGTGTTCAGGCCACGACCTTCCCGGCCCGCGGTGCACTCTGAGATAAATGAAATACCTTTATTGCACATATAAATCAATTACGTTTACATTGCAGTATCGTTGTATATATAACAGCACGCAAACATACATACGACCAACGTCGTGGTAAGTGGTCACCATCACCTACGAACACGGGCAATTCCAGGGGAATTGCTGGTGCGTTGTCGGCCTTGACGGATTCGTTTAACACTTTTGTAATTCCATATTATAAAGCGGAAGAAATACATCGGAAGGAAGCCCATTCCATAACCCGGCGGTTCGGGGTAAAGAGGAACACGAAAAACGGACATATAATTTAATAATATCAGTTGATATTATTTCAAAACATTCGATTATTTTCCTTCAATTTGCTCAATTTCACTGGCAACAACGGCCGCAGATATTGCGCTAAATAAATTCTGTTGGACCTCGTTGAGCTCTGTACTACTCAGATAAATCCCAATGGTATTCACGCATCGTATATACCACCTAGCTACCACCCTCCTAGAAGTGAACTGTGAAATGTTTTTAATGATGGTTTCATTACAATACCAGTGGTGCCATAGTAGCGGTCGTGGTGGTGAGTTCCCATCAATCTGGTCACGTGTGATCGTTTGTCAATTGACCTACAAGGAAACAACAAGCAAACAACAATTAAGATTTAATTTTTAGTGTTATTCATTTACAGAACCAACAACAGAGGACGCAGCGGAGGTCACGACTGTCGGTGAGGAGGTGAAATATCAAATAACAAAATATACGTTTTTAAGCAATCAAATATTAAGAAACATAGATTTTTAAATTTTATCGATAGGCTATTGATTTTATAGATAGTCTGACTACTTAATTAATAAGCTTAAGTAAGATAACACACTTAGTAAGATAATTAATAAACTTTAGTAAGTTATTAGCAAACGAAATTCCAAATAGCAAAATGAATGCCTCACCTTCAATTACCTGCCTTAATAATACCAGTAGCGTTACTTAACTAAGGAGCCAATAAACAAATATGAAATGGGCATAGGTGGTGGTGGTCACTGACCATCACACGCTGCTCTCGAGTCTGCTCGTTTGTATCTTGAAACATCACTGTGATAGTTTTTATAATTATACTGTGTGCTGATAAATTTCTGCTAGCTTGTGTATAGATAGATAAATCGAAACTTTAGAATTGAAATAAAACGTAAGTCGAGTTTTAATGCGTCTGCGACACACCCACTCGCCATGACGTCCGGACCAAGACTGCCCGGCGAGCGGATGTTGCACGTCACTCTTTACTAACTATACAACTGTATAAGTATTAATGCCACGGTAATAAAAAGATTGTTCCATTTTTGTAGTGTGTGTTTGGAACGTATCCGTTCAAATTTAAATATTGATGTTTCAATTTTGCTACATAAACCAGTGATGAGTGAGCTGATGGAGTGACGTGGATGTTTTGGATGTGGTACGTGGATATATTAGTAGGTCTGTTTAACATTGTATAGTGTTGTTTGAAGTGCCTTAAATATACACAAAATGTATACGTCTGGTTTTTTTTTATCGTTTAGTTGTTGAATTATGTTGTATTATGATATAAAAACAACATTTCACTGTGCCTCTGTATTCTTATATCTGTTTTAAATTGTTTTGATATGTGTAAACAAAATAATTACTTAAACATATTTTTGTTTTATGTAGTCTTTTATTAATTTATCCCTGTCTTTCTATGTCAACAAGCAATGGCCGGTAGTACAGGTAATTTGAATGTATTTCCTTTTAATTTGTTCACTGACTCCAAAACGTTATGTGATACTGATAGGAGCATTTGGCCGCTCGAGGTTTGAGGTGCTTCATAAAGTTGACTTAGGTGAGTTTAAAGTTGTTGTTATTGACCGGCAATGTGATGTCCATAAAACATCTATGACATGCTTCCGACGCCTGACTTACATCTACATGACGACTTAATAAAGGTCTTAATAGCTTACTTCTAGGCGGGCAACAATGTGTCCGTAAAATTCTTCAGAAGTATTCTTGTTTCTTTCTTGCCTATAAAAAAAATTCAAAACTACCGTCACAATTAACCTTTGTAGCACATAATCTATCGGCTTCCAATTGCAATTGGAGGAATGCAGTATCATAACCTCAGAGCTTGGCTTGAACTACAAGTTCTATAGAACCCCTTACACCTCAAATCGGCACTTCACTGAACATGATATTCGTATGGGAAGTAACATTATTTTGATCAAACAATTGTATACAAAAAGGTCAACTCAGAAAAAATATCAGCCGGGATCATTACTAGCAAGCAGCATAGGTACATCGTGAAATAATGCAATACAGAATGAACGGTTAGTTTTTAATAAACAACTTTCTTTCTTACGTTTATACAGTAATTAGTCGAAAACACCTAATCGTGCAAGACCTAGCTGTGACGTCACAAGTTGCCAAGGAAACAAGACTCATCCCAATGCTCTGTCTTTTATGTTGGTCGTCTCTCGTGCCTGCCTTGAATTTCGTTGTCGATACGATTGGTGCTTCATGAGATAATTTTAATTTGATTACTAATTTTAATTATTATTACTTATTAAGTTATTACAAATATAGTGAATTAAAGACAACTGTTATCAAACAAGTTTATTTTTAAGCCGATTATTTTGGCACTCTTATAATTATAATTTTTCCCCAAAGTGGTAGATTCCTTAAACGGTTTAATCGACTGGAAATATCTATTAATGAGTTAATATTTAAGTATATATCAGTATTCCACTGGGGAACGTCATAATGATAATACATTTCAAAGAACCATTTTCAAAGAACAAATTAAAACGTTACTACATTGAAATCATAAACCCGGTTACATGTAAACATGTGTGAACGCGAGCCGCTTTGATCTCGGTGTTAATGTACCGAGTGCGCCGTTTTAACTATTACTGGTGTAATATCGATTGATTCAGTGTTACTGCATTATATTTTTGTATACGGTGCGCGTCAAACCAAATCCGCAGTGTTTGAGGCGTTGAAAATACAAGAAATGGGTTATAGTTAAGGTTAAACCCGCCAGAGAGCATGATAATTGTGGCAATATATAAGGTAAAATGTCCGCCACATTGCTCGACGGTAGATTGGTTAACTGTATGTGTTCTGCTAACTTGATTATGATTGGATAATAAATTCACTTAAAAACGCGCGAATTTCGACTTGTAAGCGAGTCTTAAGTATCAGAAGCGCATATGGAAGACGTGACTTACGAAACGCGTCTGTCATTGTTCAGTTGTATCCGATTGATTATGTGTTTAATATTTCAAATGTAATTATATTATTGTATTAAAATATAATTATATGATTAGTGGTTTTTACTGTTATTGTTTAAAAAAAGATTACTAACAAAAACATTTATCAAAATGATTATAGAATTAAAGTATTCTAAGCACTTCGATTTTTTTTATAAAAATTAATGCTAGTGAACGTCCGTTCAATCTGATGGTCAGCAGCCGTATGAATCAATGCCTGTCGGTGTTCCCACTCGCCAGCTTGCACTCCCCTCTTAGTTTTGTACCACCATTACACCACTCTGACCTCATAACTAAAGACGCACCCTGGGGCCTATTCTTCAGCTAATTATATTATATTAGATACTCTTAAATTAAACTGAATACAAATTTTGTCACAAATATGACGTCCTAAATTTTTCAGTAACATAATATATGATGCTAAATTAATATTAAAATCATAAATAATTTATTTGCAGACTTTCATTACTTACGTTTGCTTTCGTATGAGTAATAGGAGTGAGTATTCTATGCGTAGCGCTATTATTTATTCGGTGATATCGGGGCCCTAATATTGACATTGATACTTCCCCAATTTTAAACTACATTATTTTAAACCTAGCAACAAAATCTACTGACCATTTTCCCGCAGCAAAAACAGAATCCAATGAGCTTACGGTAGATAGGTAGGTATGGGATTCTCGTCATTCGTTCGGGCACGGGTGCGACTGCACTAATTATGCAGCCGCTCCGTCCTTGACATTGATGCGCGGAGAGCTCTTGAACTTGATGCCCCAGTGCAGCATTTTACCTTGACGAATATCAGCTGAATCGATTTTCCAGTTAGTATGTCTCGATAAAATATTATTTTTGAATAATATGCCAACCAGTATTCAAATTCAAAATTTGAGTATTTTCGTTAATAGGTTAATAGGTACACTTATGGTATACATTAAACAAAGTGTGCTTTTATACAGATGAATGGATTTGAACAGTGTATTGGATAATCTTAATATTTTTCAATATGACAACGGAATCTAGCAGTAGGATAAATATGCGCTATTGCTCATAACAATATATAAACCGTCTAGAAGAATTTCTCTAAATTGTGGAAAAAATGTAAAGAAAATTTGTTGCGTAGTTTTAAAGAACTATGTGCAGAAACAGATATAAAAACTATTTTGTAGAAGTCAAGTACGAGGAGGCATACTTGCATTACAGTGAGTAAATTTGAAGTCACATTTTAGCAAGCTACTTAGAATACTCCTATGTAACTCGGGTGTCGGGTTCAAATAAAATAACGAGTTTGACTTCGATTATTCTGTTTCTGCTGAAAATTTGATTTTAATACATCGGCGATGTAAGAAAAGTATAATAACCAAGTAACGAAAGTAAGTAAGTAAGTTCAACATTTAATATTTAATTATCAGAAAAAAGAGGTATTTAGGCATGTTAATAAGTTCTAAACAGACGAATGACTGCAGCTACGGCTAGGTACAGATAACATCAAGTGATATTGAAGAGTTGCTTGAATCACGAGATGAAAACTTGTCTGTAATCGATTTTGGAGGACATACTAAAATCAAATCAATCAAAGAGAATGCTTCAACTGTGTTTGAAAAAGTGACATTTACCAACTCAGAGCGAATGTTTACGCATGGCAAACGAACTGCGTGATTTCTTCCTAAACTTTATCCGCGTATGTCTGCTAAAAAGTTTTATTTTATAAGACTCAATAATATATATCAGTACTAATCAGAATCAAAAGAACTTTTTAAAGTTCCAAGATAAACAATACTTAATTCTTTAGATTTTTGACTGTACTTGTTGTATAACTAATATTAAGCTTTTAAAAATAATATCATGTTATTTTCCTTTTTTTTTATGTAAAATTTATAAGCCTAAAAACAGCCGGTTTCCGTGTTCGTTGAATCTGTTTGTATCGCATATCCCTCCAATAAGTTTTTACTAATATAATAATCTATACTAATATAATAAAGAGAGAGTGTGGATTTTGTGAGTTTATGTATATGCGGAAGTTAATTACCGATGAAGTTGAAAGGTACATTATTTTTGATGGACATAAGTTAGGTGTCAGGATCTCCACAGGTTCGTGAAATGCCACAATAGTTTCGCAGAGACTTTGTTTCATTCTCACAGTAGTAATCACACTCGTAGATCGAAGATCGCAGGTCGATTTCGCTTCGTAGGGAGAGAACTCTTCGTTACCGTAATCGGGATCCGAATGCTCTGCGAAGAAGAAGAGAGACATCGTATGCGGCGGCTCGGCCCACGCGTGGGGAATTCGGGATTCGAGGTAATCCTTCATACCCGGGCAGTTACTCGAGGGGTTCAGACAGCCCCCTGGTGAAGTAACCCCCGCTGTTGAGTGGGGGGTTCGGATTTCGGTCGCACTAATCCGTGTATATGCGGCCTAGCAGTCGTGCCCTAGATGAGCGGGGAAAATGCTCTGTGGGCGACCCTGCCCGCTATTTATATCGATTTCCTTTTAGACTTTTCTACGACTTTCATAGGAAGTCAATAATAATACCCGGAAATCGACATAACGATAGCGGGTCACGTAGTCACGCCATCTTCCCCCATACGTGGTATATTCGCCCCTTTTGCCTAACGCACAAGATTGGCTTGAAGCGTCTCAGGTAGTTTTTACTACTACCTGTGATTTTTCTTATTACTTCTGTTTTTTCCAGCCGACCCTTCGAGAAACTCGGCAATACTGACACCCTCTTCTTTTCGACCGGCCTTTCCGGAAGCTTCGTAACTATACCAACAGGCTATTATCAAGTGCATATGTATGATAATTAATTATTGATCCCGAACAATACTTAAATACAATTAAAATATTTAATGTCCACGATACATTTAAAATTATTCTTTAAAACCGCTGTCTACCACTTAGTGTTGTTGATGGCTATTAGTTACTTATTGCTGAACTTACAACAACATTGATTTCATTAACTCTCTGAGCCCTCTTGGCAGATATTTAAGAATGCCGTATTCCAAAGTATTTATTACTTTCTAAGTTATCATCGAACCCCGATCATTCCAAACTTGATCAATTACTTGCTTCACAAATTTCCGGCCGGTAGATTATTCTGTGTGAAGTTTGAAATTAGTTATTCTGGTGAAGGGAAACATCCAGAGGAAACCTGCATACTATTTCCACATAATATACTCTGAAAAGTCTGTATTTTTTGTTAATGCCAGCAAAAGAGCAGACTCAACACGGACTTCTTACTATCTGTTAAATGTTAAGGATTAAAACAAATTTAACTACCTATATTGACTGTGAATTCTATCTTCCTATAAAGTATTTTCTGCCATAACAAACAGTAAGCACATTCCACTACGTTGAGCGTCGATGAAGCGCGGTTACCCAGTGAATTGTCTAAACACGACGCGAATAGCCTATATGATTGAGTAATAAGGGGCTAATTATCCCACGTGGCCCCAACAGTAAACACGCTGGAACGAGTGTAAACATTGAATACGGACAGACTCGGAATTTCCTGCTGAGCTTTGGACGGGTATTGATGTAAGCGCATACATCTAGGATTCGACACACACCTATTCGCTGTCATATTTGCATATTTATCGTTATATATTTTACCTACAAGCTATGATTTAACACGTTTGAATGTTTATTAACACAACAGAACCCAAAACAATAGTTGTTAGAATTTTGGGCTGTTTGTCTGTGCGTTTGTTCGCACTAATCTCTGAAACGTCTTATTCAATTTCGTTACGGTTTTCACTAATGTATTAAAGTAAACTTCACTTAATGTTTAAAGTTATTTTCATTTCAACCCGCCCATAAATAAAAAATTTATGAATGAATATATGTTTTTTCTAATTTACAGAATGAGATAAACCCAATCTTTAAACAATGCAGATGCTCTCTTTAAGCGTAAGGTTGTTTTTTCGAAACTAAGCAAGGGCAGGTTGCTAGTTTTTACATATAATAAAATTCTTACTGATCGCTTTCTGTTCATGAACGATATATGGGTAAAAACATTTTTAGGGGTCTTTATAAACGCAATAGAGCAAAAAATAATAATTGTTGGAATTTTTGTCTTTGCGCTTGTTCGCGCTATTCTCAGAAACGGCCTAACCAATTACGTTTCATTACAGTTGATCCGTTAATAATAAAGTTATCACTCGATATTGTAGTTTATAATTCCTAGAACGAGCAATGACAGCATTAAACGATGTAGGTGCTATTTTTTAACATAAGGCGTAGTTTTTCTGAAGCAAAGTGAGTTTGCTAGTTATTATTAAAATCCAAGGTAAGTACTAAACGTTTGTCTAATTATTTAGCATTGTTTCCTCTTTGTATTAACTCCAGTGTTAGATATAATTTATGTACATATTATAAATAAAAGAAAAAACTTAATGTGTTATAGAGGCCAGCGACTTTCAGCTCCACCATCCGTTGTTCACCACTGGGATCTTGGCTTGGGCACCAGGCCGATAGAGGCCATTATTTATAAAAACATTTAAATTATATTGGATACGTACTTTTGTTATTTTAACATAACCATAGCACATTCGCCGTTGATGTTGATGCCACGTCGTTTCCACTCCATCAGCTTGAACACATCTTCCAACGCAGCGGTGAACAGT
>DWPT01005734.1:0-11982 GCA_018251895.1 Agathymus mariae mariae
AGGAAGATGGACGGGGGTTGAAACAATTTTTATGTCTTTACAAGTTTATATTATAATACTAATATTTGAAGATCTATCCATGGATATTCCACATGCATGTAAGTATTGATTTTATTTTCATCTCTTAGTCCATATATGGTGCGCCACCCTTAACATTTTTTAATCTCCGAGTATAATGGCTGTGAATTGCGCAAATGGCGAAATTATAATGGTGTCGTTTTCATGTATCGGAATTAAAAATATATGAGGGCGGAACTACGGGCGACGAGTAGTTTATACTAATTCTTAGACTATTTTGTATGTGACATTTATGTTTTATAAAATTTTATACGTTAAACTTCATTAACTAACTAATAGACTTCATATATATTTTAATAAGTTCTTATATATTATATCTGTTTTAACGAATCCCCACCTGTAAATACTAGATGGCGTTAGTAGTTGTAATAACATAATTAAGTGCAGTAAATAATTGCTTATTATTATAAGTTACAGTAAGTCTTATGACATATACAATTTTTCGTCTCTTATTCTTGTCATATTTAATTAATAACTTGATTAGTTCAAAAACACAAATTACACTATTAATACTGTAAAAGCAACGGAATTTGACCTTGAGGTTCGCTTATAAAATTGCAAGCAGGTTAATTAAACAAGCTAAAAGTGTATATGTATATTTTTAATTTACTTTATGCGCTGTTAATTAAAGCTTTGTATAGTGCATAACTTTATCTACACCCATAAGAAAACGATGGTCCCTGTACTTCAACATTACTATTGAATAGCTTAGAATTATCTGGTTTGAACATAATATGTTGAAAGAATATTGTACAGACCTACTTTGAGTGACTGGTAATGAGACGCAAAAGGGGAACTGTAATTTATTTGTATGGGGTTTCCCCAGGATGGCAATCAGAATTGTCGCAACCCTAACGGCCCAGAGAGTATGGGATCGTGTCGAATGGGGGGCGCAGGGCCTATGGGACCCGGCGTGTCCATGGGGCCCATGTCCAGTGAAGCCCAGACTCTACCCTCGAACGTGATCAGCAAACAAGCGGGAAGTATGGAGGTAACATTGACCGATTCATATTAAAGTGTTTTCTGTACACTTTTTTAATATTATTTTGCCTAATTTGTATTTTTATGTTCAAATTTAACTAATGTTTCAAGTATTTTACTGACTTGTAAATTAATGTTTTGTTAAACTAATGTCATCGCGGAATTTATACATTTTATTATGTACCGGGTATTCACGATACGTTATATTTGTTTCCAATATTTCGACCCAGTTGCATGGATCGTGATCACGGCGAAACTGCGGTGGCCAGGAGAAACCGTCGACAAGCTAGTGGTAGATAATTATATCTACACATCGTCTAGTTGGTTTTACCTTTTTTGTTATCGTACCACGGCACGAGACTTGCTGTATCTTCACGCACAAAATTTTGCACTTCATGTGTTTTACAACGTATCGTGAGTACCCGTTATATAAAATGTATTTACACACCTACCCGTGAAAGAGCCACCAGTTTTGCTTAGTCTGCAATGTGGTACAATCAGTTTAGTTTTATTCCTAGAATTGATATTGTGAGCATCGCTCTTATTAAGAAAACTCAGAGCAGTTTTGAAAATGTATTGAGATACAACAGTTAATATATTTAAAGTGATCTGTGTATGCAGACCGTATGTATATATTACAGACAGATGAGCCTGTAAATTTTGTCTAGTATGTTTTTTCTGCCTTGGCAGGCACGACGTGACACTCGTTACCATGTAATTATGATTCTTGTAGTTGGTTCTAAGCTTCGATATAAAATATAAAAATCGTGAGTGGTTATCCCTGACGCTTCAAATGTACTTGAACTGCAATATTATTATGTTGGAATGTATTTTACGATTCTTGAAGTTACAAGTTTTTAGCAAAGTGATGTCAGAGTAATTAGCAGAGTGAGATATAATTAAACCCTAATATGGTCTGTTTTGAAACTTCGCTTCATTGATTGTGAAATAGCCATCTTGAAGATAATTTGTTTTAAAAGTTTCCTTATCTGCATCTGACATTTTAGTAGATGTATTTATTATAATTGTTTCATTATTTCTTTTAACTGTGGTCGAATGTTAAATTCAAGCGAAAATATACAATCTTTAGTTTCTTGCGTTTTTGTGATGTCTAGTGTAATCTTCGAAACATATCCGAACTGTTTGAAAGAGGTAGGTTTTGCTATATTCTTGTGCATTCCTTCTATCGTTCAGCATCATTATGACGGTTCTAATAATTTTTCTGCTCCTTAATGCTGGTTAACAGAGAAATCAGAGAGAGAGAGAATGGTCAAATGAGCTATACAGGCTTGACCTTAATTAACGTAATTATACTCAATAGATAAAAATAATAAAAATATCTGAATAAATACCTCTTTATGAGACATGCTCTGAAAAGGTACAATACTCAGCGTTACCATCGACGTTCAGACTAGCGATTAACGAATATGAAAAATAAATAACAACAAAATAGAAAACAATAAAAAAATTCAGGATAAGTAAGTGACACACGTTCTATCTACCTGGTTGTAGAGCTTTATGATGCGTAGCGAGTAAAAAAAGGGTGTTCCCCCAGCAGCAAAGCCAAATCTTCGTGTTCTCAACCCTCCTGGCCAACAAGGGCGCCGAGGCGGTTATATCCGGCCAGCACCACTCCATCATTGCGTACCATTGCGCCCAGCCAGGCACCAAGAAGTATTTAGAGGTAGGAATGATTAGCTGAAATAAGAGAATGATCAATAAACCGTTCCGAGTTTTATTAAGTTTGGTTGCATCTCTGGGACACCGTTGTCATTTACTGTTCTCTCTACAACCGTGTGAAAAAGGGATAGACATATATCATTCTCTTCTCCTCTATGATCCTACATCAGTGTTATGTAGTTGTAAATTAAGTTAATTGTTTCGTCGCGGTAAAATTGCAAAATAAATTATTTCTTTTTTATATACTTTAGTTCTGGTCTATTGATCATGAAAATTACTATTATTTTTTTCCTTATATTAAATTTAATCTCAAGAAACTGCCCAGAATTCTTGTTCGATAATTGTATCTAAACAATTTCAGAAACACCCGTTAAAGATGGGGCAGTTCAATAAACAAAGTCCAGCCCAGTGGTTAAACAACTTGGCCATGGCAAAGACACGCGGCGGAATGAGAGGCGGGCCGAACATGATGGGCGGCCCCAACCAGATCGGTCACATGATGGGAGGACCCATGGGCCCAAACATGGGGCCCATGGGTCATGGAGGAATGGGACACATGGGTCCGAACATGATGGGTCCTAGCAGGATGGGAGGACCAGGTAACCAGATGATGATGATGAAAGGCGGGCCCGGTCCCATGGGGCAAATGGGTCCGGGCATGGGTCCCATGGATGGGTTTCCAGGGGGCACCCCGTCCTGTGGTGTCATGGACGGCCTCGGTGCTGATGGTGAAATGCCCTGGGACACCGTGAGTATAGTAACATTCTCATATATTATACAAATTTTCCGTGTTCATAATATATTCACTTTGTTAATTGAAGTATTTCACAAAGTTCAGGCTGTACCATCGAACGTTATGGTTGTCCAATCTTACCATTGTCTATGTTATTCATTAATTGTGCCCCCGTATCTACATTCACGACGATTAGAACCAATCATGACCCGCCATTTGCAACTAATGTCATCAACCTATGCGTATCGAAGCGTACGCACTCTCTCTTTACATCTATGACTACTATTATAAACTATTACTTGTAACAGGTAGAAAGAATACACGTATTTATAAAGTCACTTCATAAGGATTATTGCAAGCCTCCTGCCCCCAACACCATTCATTGATGTCGTTGGACTAACAGACATTTCCGTAATGTTTTCTTTTTTACATTAACTTACCTTTTCATTTGTACTGCACACGGCACAAATAATTCTAACTGAACTCCGTTCTCTGTTTCTGTTACGGTATATAACAATTACGATGTATTTGTTTCCAGAAAAACCCCTCAGTAATGTCGAACGGTATGGCCAACGGTCCCTCGCAGCTGCCACCTTGTTCCGAGGCGAGCGGCAACGATGGACCGAACTCGTCCGACAGTTCAGCCATGTCCTGCCAACCGGGCCCTAAAGGTGGAAAATTGTTGTTTGTTAGTTTTGGGGATGGGATCGGGGTACGTACGTAGTATGGGCATGTATACCATATGATGCGAATTACTATTGCAAGTCGTATATAATTGAGGTGAAAGGTTTGGTCGGAATATTTATTTAATAAAAAATACCCTGTAGTTCATTTCTCATTCATGATAGCATAATATTTGACATTTCGACAAGCAAGCGTTGAATATTCTTCGATGTTCAGCTGTAGTTTCCGTGTCCGCAGGTGTCAAAATACCAGACGAGAATCTGACGCCGCAGCAGCGCGCGCATCGTGAGGAACAACTCGCCACAATAAGGAAAATGCAGCAGATGTTGTTCCCGGAGAGCGGCAGCAATCCCAACCAACCCGGAGACACCCAGCCCCCTAATGACATCAACCCCCCCAACTCTACTGCCAACATGAACATGCCTTTCCCACCCATGTCGGTCCATGGGCCGATGGGTTCCGGCCCTAACGGACCTATGGTGTCTATGCCAACGAGTATGAGCTCCGGCCCCAGTTGTACAATGTCCGGGCCGATGGGACCTAATGGACCAATGGGCCCCGGACCGATGGGACCCGGAGGGCCAATGGGTCCCAACGGACCCATGGGTGGACCGATGGGTGGAATGGGAGGGCCCGGAGGTATGGGGATGGGAGGTCATAACTCGATGGGGCCTAACGGGATGATGGGTCCCAACGGACCTATGATGCCCGGCATGGGTCCAAACGGTCCCATGGGTCCGATGGGACCTTGTGGTATGAAAAACATCAGAGGAGCGTGCGGTGGGCCCGACATGAAGCCGAGCATGTGCACTGATATGCACATGAGTAGAGGATGCGGTGGTCCCATGGGGGTAAGATTTTATATAATTTGTCTAGCATAAAAAAAATGTTTCATCCTTATTTTTTTAGTTTAAAAAGAATATCCTAGTGATATCTTTGATGTGACTATGAATACAGTTATATCTCGTTCTACAAAATAGAGTAATAAAAATAGTATAGATTATCATTTAATACTTGTTCAATTAAAAATATATATACATCCCTAAAACAATTTAAATTTTAAAGATTCTATTACATACTTAGTATTTAAATTAACACGTAACTTTTAAAATGTGAATTTTATTTAAATTGTAACCTTTTGATTTTAGCGAATGCCCAATCCCATGGGTGGCATGGGAGGGCCTAAGCCTTGTATGATGGGCGGCCCACACATGGGAGGACCAAGAATGATGCCGGGACCTAACTTAAATGCAATGAATGGTAAGCAAATATTTTTGAATCTAAACGTCCCTTCGTCCGCAATTTACACTAGAATCCTATTTTTACATACTTATTGTACTAGAAGAAATTGTATAACTTGTTAGCACATTAAAAATTACCATAACTACTCAATACCGTATTAAGATAAATGTTATGGAATGAAAGATAAATATTTTAATGCACTCGTGGAAGCACAGCTTCTAGTTCAATGATATTATGTTATGAAAATATAAATGAGAATAATAAATTAGGACGCCTGGAAATTACAGTAACGCGACCTTCTTCCGCGCAGATTTAATTTTACTTTGTATTTGTCCTATGCTGAAGAGCTTTTTTCGCCGTTTCTTCTCCTCAATCCTAAAACACCTTTATGAGTCCGTACTAGATGGAGTGAATTTTCAAACTAATATTTTAAACGTACTAAGCACGTGTGGTTCAAGCAGGTTAATCCGACACGCTAGTTTTCAAACTACCCACTCGTAACTTGGGGCCAAAATTCATAAAATATCACCAGCATTTGAAACAATTGCTATTTTTATCAGACAATGAATAAGTTTCATGTTTGGCCCATTTCATTACTACATCCTTCGGTTTTAGTATTTTTGGATTAACAATAAAATCATGTTTATAATTTCCAGAAAAGCAATCAAAACTTTTTGTACCACCCTTTTTACAGAATATCCCTACTTACATATTAAATTACTTATTCTGCGGAAACAATATTCAGTTAACTTAATAATGAATTCCATCCATTCATCCAATCCTAAATAATAACCCTTAATGCTAGTTACTAAGATACCATGTATCATTTGAATCTCTTCAGTGGTTTCCGGGTGATATGGGTACAGACACACAAAAAATACTCAAAAGATATAGTTTGCCCTTTGTATTGATAACAAACCTTACCTATATTTAAATGTTTATCATACAGATTGGACCCATTTCAGTTTTATTTGTAGTGTTTTAGTTAGTAGTTTAACTAAGCAACTAGTGAAAACTAGGATAATTTACATCCGTTATACAGAGCTGGATTGTAACCTGTAAGACAATCCCTTTAATCAGATAGAATAAGCATATCCACACTAATACTTTATTAAGGTTACGTGAACATGTACCATTACAGGTGGTATAATGATGGACGGCAGTATGATGGGCAGCATGGTGTCGCATGGGGACTGCGGTCCTGATCACCACGGCATGCCAGTCAATGGGCCCATGTGCGATGAATATGGACGCGGACGCAATGTAAGCTCCTTTGATGCTTTAAGCTTGTGATTTAGGGTGTATACGAACATTGGTAATGACGGCAAAACAAAAGAAGTACTGTGGAGTTTCTTGCCAGTTCATCTCAAGAGAAATGTAACGAATTTAAAATTTGCAGTACATAATGACGATATGGAAAATCCTAATTATTAACTTTTAATTTTAATAAATCGAAATAGATTTTTTTTCTATTTTCTATTTTATTTTAAACAACTTTAAACAAAATTTCCTCATCATATTTTAACCATAAGAAGTATCCTTCAATTTTACTATTTCACAACATTCTAGTAGTCGGTTAGTAACATGTCTTTGGGTAAAGTCCTCTGATTCGATTACTAGCTAGAATAGACATTTATGCTGTTATTTTGTTTTAGAAGTTTTGATTTAGTTAAAATGTTTCTTTCTTGTATAAATTTACTCTCACCGCGTCAGAGGTAATCTTAATCTTATACTTATGAGCTTACAAGTGCCAAGTTTCTTAATATTACTACACTTTCGGCTCACTAACATTTCTAACAATACACTATTGTTTATGTAATTGAGTATATTTAATCAGTGATTGATGCGTTCCTGTCGTCCCCAGATGGGCCCCGGCGACCCGGGCGGGTTGGGTCCGGGGCTGGGCGGGGGCCACAAACCGCTGCGCAGCCCCAAGAGTCCGCCGCCAAACGACATCGACTGGCAGAAGTTACACCACCAGTTCTTTGACGACCCCAAGCCGTGCGACAATGATCTAAGTCAGTGTACATTGCGTTTTTTGTATGTTACATCTAGGAAATTATTGAATATAAGATTAAATGTAAACCTTATATTATAAAAACTAGTGAGGTCTAGCTCCAGACTAACTTGTAATCACAAGCTGTGCTCCAAATATACCCAGGTATACTTTCCTTTCGTTTTGCAGTTTTTCTGTCTATAGGTGAGGGTGTATATTCGTATTTTTTTTCAAATATGAAGGTTATGGAGAAGAGAGGAGTTTATAATTGCCGTGTATTTTTCTATAATATAAATATAACATTTAAACTATGTCGTTTACAACACAATAGAAAAAAAATGACATAAAACATAATATCATATGTGTGGTGCATAGTTTTGTACGGATGTGAGACATAGTGACATAAAAACTCTTGATGCATTCTAAATGTGGTGTTGAAGGAGGATGGATAATATAATCTGTGTAAAATCTGGGTAAAAAGTGGTCGATATAAAAGTGCTTCAGAGAGTAAATGAGAGAAGAAGACAATTGAGAATAGAAGAGACAGGATGTATGGACGCCTTGTACGTTATGACGCTTTTATAAGAAAAACATCATCGTAGGCAACGTAGAAGGAAAGAGATAAAAGTGAAGGTTGGTGTCGTGTCGTACAAGGAAGTAAAGGAGGCGGCTTTGGATCGTGAAAAGTGGAGAGTTTCATCATCAGCGCCGACAAGGGCCCAGCACTTAGTCAGAAGAAGAAGAAAAAGAATAGTAGATTTGATTCATAATAACCCCTTTAAATAATCATGTCAAGTGTTTCAGTTAGCAAGACATTTTTATATACCTATGAAAAATATGCATTAATTTTAATTTTATATTGAGAAAATCATGTATGCCACGCATCTAATCCTATGCGGGTTTTGTTAGGTTTTTTTCGAATGTACAGAACTCAAAAGTGTACGGTGCGAGCATATCTGATTATTCGTTAACTAAGTGTTCAAAGTCTTAATTAAATCGCTAATATTTAGGTACATAGATAAACTAAACCTGAATAGATAATTACTCCATAATAAATAACGCTGTATAACGGTTCCAGGTACACAAGTTAAATCCCCCTGTTCAGAACGCGGCGGATGCTTGCCGCCGCCGCCCTATGGTGCTTCGCCGTTGCACCGGTCCGCTTCAGTGCCTATAGGTGAGAGCTATGTCGCGAACTCGCGAAGCGGATTCAAGCGAACAAGTGTCGTACCGTATGCTTTACCGTAAATTGTTATGGTATTTAACAATAGCCTATTCTAGTGCGCATCCTTATATTATATCCGGCAAACGAAAAGACGAGCCGCCTAATGGTAAATATCATGGTAAAAATAAAATGGTAAATATATCGTGAAGAAACCAGCATATCTGAAAGCTCTCAATAGGTTTTAATTTTGTTACAATCTCTAGCACATTAAGTTTGATTACAAGTTTTTTTTAGTTCAAGTCGCTTTAACAACGCTTGTTGGTTTCTTTCACACCATATATATTTAAGCTAAATTTTAAACATTAAAAAAATATTGGATTGTACAGCAACACAGTCCCCTTCGCACGGCTCGGTGCTACCGATGTCGGCGGAGGCTTCGCGCGCGGGCTCCGCCCTCTCCAGCCCCGCTCACTGCAAGCCGCCACAGAAACAAGACGCGCCCGGTACGTACGCAATGCTCGTAATATAATTTCACTTCGTATCGTGTTAAATCATATAGTTAGTCGATACGTATACGTACTAGTGGTCGAAATTCGACAGTAGTGATCAAACGTTGTTTATAGAATGTTTTTATTGAAAGCACTAAAGTTGGTCAATAACTACTGACCAAAAAACATATGTTAACAAACACGAGGAGAAAATGGTATTAATATGTAGATTGCATAGGAAAAAAGTATTAGACAATCATAATGGTATTATGTTAGCTAGATGAAAGTAGAACAAAATTGATGGTATGGTATTTAATAATTTTTTAATATAAATTCATATTGATTATTCGATGTTTCGTAAGTCGTCCTTTGTTTCTGTGGTCGGTAATAATAATAAACAGATGCTGTTACATAAATATTCACAAAATTATTATGTTTATACAATTACACGCGTGTGAGGTAGTTTAACATTCAGTTCCATCCAACACGTTTTTACTGTAGCAGCAAACGTTTCGAATGAAATTAAAGGTATTAAAGATCCATTTGACAGTTGAATTTAGGCCTGCCTCGTGTTTTATTATTGAATGAACTGTATAATTAACTCCAGTGATAGACGACTCGTCTGATGAAAGATCTGAGAATACAGCTTAGTGAAAGAAAATATTTGAACAGGCCTTATGTAATATAACTCTTTGCGATTATATAATAAATATTTAAAGCCATAGTAGTTAGGTGTGCATGATTTTTTTTCTCTTTTTTTTTATCTGTGTTAGACATTTTCCCAACCACATGTTTCGATTGGCATTTCACACCAAATGATTTTTCTAATAAAATGGTTTGAAATGCGCTTTTATTTTACTGTTTTTCTTTTTGTTTTCTGTAGTTGTAATGCGTATTTTTTGTTTTCCCCCTCCTCCCCCCCACCTGCAAAACGCTTGACGCTTGAAATCCCATCGTGTGACGAAATAACATCGAAAACGGTAAATAATTGACAACGTATCGGAATACAACACGATAACGGATCGATCCCAACCTTGTACCGTGTGGCGCGAACGCGAACAACGGGAACGTCGGATTCATTGGACGTTTGACCAAATGTCGGCCACGATAGAAATATTAGAGAAGTTGGACGACGGTGTGTTTGTCCGAACACTCCAAAGTTTGGCGGCGCAGCAACAGAAGAAGGAGCCAAGTCTGATGCCGGTACCGTCCCCGCAACAAATATCCTATCTCAACCAATTCGAAGGTAACTCAAATACGTGTAGGTCGTTGACAGAAATTTTTCATAGTAGGTCAATTGTATTATTTTTTAAATCTGTAATGCCAAATATACTTCGATATATGTCTCATCTTTGCAATTGGTCTGTTCGATGTTTCTGCTTTCGACCACCGTGAGCTCATACTGCTTCAGTGTCATGCGAAAGATAGCCAGGTTTAACAGTTTTAAATTGTTTTTAATTTAATACAAAAAAAAAAAATAACGTGGCCATCTTTCGAAATGGCAACATACGCTACAATTGTGCACAGTATTTAATACATAGAATTATTTTATTGTAATTTAACTTTCATTATTATTTCGTGTGCGTTATTTTTTTTTTAAGTTTCACTTATACTTTATGTTCTCATTTGGTGGTGGTTGGTGAAAATGTGCTAACATAATACTTTCATACTCTATGGCTAATTCGTTCTTACACTATGTCCGTCCGTAATTTGCGTATTCGTCGTCGATGTGTGCGACGTTTGTGACTGACGTGTCTGTATGTGTCGGCCGTCAGGACAAGAGTTGACGATACAGAAGCAGCCGAACACGTCGTTGAAAGACAACGGCCCGCCGTCGAACAGCGGGGGGCAAACGCCGCAGTCCAGCTCCAATCAAAAGTCGCCGGCTGGGTAAGATTGTCACACGTGCACTAATACCATATTATGATTCGTTTGGGAGGAGTCGAAACATTTATATTTGTAATGTTGCCGATCTACATCTGTACTGATAATAAAGCTCTTCGAGCAATTTTTTGGGCATTTCTAATGTAGGTACACTATGTTGTCAATATAGAGTCGATAAATATGTTTGGTTTGTATTTGTGTCTATCTGTTCGCGTGGAAAATTTGAACAGATTAAAATGTTTTTTGGTATATTTGGAACTTATATTTCTGGGTCATAATCTAGATAAGATATCATCTCGTAAAGTGGATCTGTTCCCGCAGATTTTTCCAAAGCGAAGTCACTGGTAGACTGGCACGGCTCTGTTGACAAATAGAAGAAAGAGAGCCTCCAAAGATTACTACCGTTTTACCCCTTAAAGACTAGTGGCGGTACGAAGACGAAATTTTGAAATTGGTTTTATTCTACTCAATGAAGTAATGAAATAACTAATAAAATTGACTCTGACGATTCCATCTAGCCTTGAATCCAAACTAATATCTGCTCCGTTTTTCAACCCTCTGTCATTACTGTTGAAGGGCGTCTGCCTCCGTACCACGCCATCCAGTTTAATGCATTGACAGTATTCGTACATCTATGAATAGGTATTAATTAAATATGTACAGCTTTCAATTTTTTTGAGATACTATCGACGTCATAAGATTTTATACGCTTTTAAAGTCGTCAAATGTGTATAAATAGAGTATATTGTTATGTTGTTGACATGTGGGATACTTCGATTACACGCTATTTGGATATTAGTAATTGCCGAAGCGCATTATTATTTTTCTAATATTATTATGAGATGTAATTACTGTGGCTGTCACCTGCAGTGTATCTTATCTAGCTCAGCGTGCAATCGACGTGCGTTATGTTCTCACGTACGGTTCTGTAATTTATATATTTATAATAATTTAAAACATCTACTGTACGGCTATTGTTTTGATTTTATAAATATATATAAAATATGTTATTATTTGACTTAACAATCTATATTAACGTTATTTTTAGGGC
>DWPT01005735.1:0-11981 GCA_018251895.1 Agathymus mariae mariae
TCGACTCAATATCAGCAGCTGAGCCCCACAACAACAGACCATACGACATCACACTGTGAAAGTAGCTAAAATAAACTTATCTCGCTGTTTCTACGTCCGTTAAGAGCCTCACTTTCGTAACAGCGTAGACAGCAGAGCTAAGTTTCCCAGACAAGATTTCAATATGGGGGGGACTCCATTGTAATCGTGAGTCTATAGTGATTCCAAGAAATGTAGAATTTACTAGATGAAGCACTTCCTTGTTTATAAAAATATGAGTTGGCACTTGCCTAACATTTGGTAAATATATAATAACACTGTATTTAAAATCACGAAAGATGGAGAAATTGTATAAGGATTTAACGCTTGTATAATTTTGTCACTTGCAGCGGCCATTTGTAGTCTTCAGGTAAAGTTATATTGATAAATGTCGCCGTATAGCACACCTTTGACAATAATTTTGTGAATTTTATGGTATGTATATTAATTGATATATATATAAGATATATTTACAAGAAGCAAATGATTATTGACTTAAAACATTTTGAAATAATGTTTAGAATAATGGGCTATATTCGAAACGAGGTTGTTCAAGCACTATACCGAAATTCAAACAACTAGATTATGATCGAATATTCCCTTAATTGTGATATACGAGTTCTTGCAATGTCACCAGTATTATTACGAGTATTAAGTAGATTTAGGGTATGATTGAGTCGACTCAAGTGTTTCTGACCTTTTCTATAAACCTAAGTTTTTGCTATTCGTGTCACATCACGAACATGGGGTTGGGTCTGTTGTGGGAAATTTCCAGTATTATATTTCAGCATTGAAGCGAGGGAGCCTGAATCGAATTAGTTACGGGTTACCGACTCTGTGTTGGGATAAGCACTTTTTGTTGTGATGTATGCGGAGTGACGTTGACGCGCTCCAATGAATAACCAGCTTGAACCGGCTATATCTGCTTCACTGCGGTCTGTAAATCAATTGGGTTTATTGGGAATTATGAAATTATTTCCTTAAGAATACTCATGTAAAGTGCTTTCAGAGATGGTTCAGGGCTTTGATAGTACTTTTGGTAATTAATATATACCTATATATATATAACCTATATATATATATATTATAAGGGGTGTTCATTCTGACCCGCGAAAACAGCAGCTTGCAAAACTTCCTAACCTTGCGAAACAGTTGAATTATGTAGACTTTAAAACTTTGGGTAGTAAGTTTAGGGAAAATGTTTAATGAAGTATTCATGTGACAAACATAATCCTGGATCTCCTCATAAGCTTCCGATTCTACTTAATCCAGAACAACAAAACTTAGTTTTATTAATAAGTATCAGGAGATAAATTGTTTATCTTACCTTTGCATTGATAAAGAATTGCACTAATAGGTACCTACGGTTAATGCGAATGCGGTGTTAATGCGAATTCTCAAGCATCCTGAAATATTGTACAAGTAGGAAAATAAAATTTCTTGCAATGAGAGCATTATAGTAATTAGTGCACGAGGCTACAAAGTTAATAAATAGTCATGATTTCAAACTGCAATCATATAGTAGGTCCAGTGGTGATTTCATTTTACGCCTTAAGCTCTTGATATATTTAACTTAACTGCAAAAAATGCTCTTGAAGAAGTTCATAAATTGATTTTTTCTATGAGAATTTTGTAAATGGAAGGCATATATTAACTTACACATTCAAATATAGAATGAAACAGGATAATTGATACCGAGTGACTTATCGTTTTCAAGTCTGGGACAATTTTGAAATTGGAACGTCGTGAATTGTGATTACGGCGTTAAGTTATTTGAATTTGATTTATACTAAGATATTATTATACAATGCGATTTAATTACACTAAAATGTTATTATTAAAAAAGCGGATTTACTATTAAAATGTAAATTTCTTAATGAAAAATATAGATTCTGATGATTTCAAAAAGAAGATATTCTGAACTCAAATAAACTATTTTTTGAGCATCTATTTACCTTTTTTCGCAGACACCTACCCCCGAATAGTCAGAGCATTTACAAAGATAAAGCAAGCCATGTTTACCAAGGACTTATTTAAATAAAATCTATACTAATTTACCGTTTCAACTCAAGTCACGTGAACTTTAACGTGACGTGTAATAACTTGATCTTATATCGTTGACGTTGCAAGCTGCCACCAATCACGATATATCTACAGCGCTAAATGTAGCATGCAAGACTATTATCAACACCATCTTGCAGCCAACTCTACTCTTCCCTTATATATATATCAGCAATTTTGAGCAGTGTTATGGGTTTTTATTTAAGTTCATAACTTGAGCGTTATTTGAATTCACGTACAATCATTATGTCATATTGAACGAAGTATATGTCGGAGCACGATAATCTCCAAAATTAGTGCACTGATTTTGATTTGCACTTTACCAATACAATGAATGGTTCACCGGTACAGTTGATACGTATAAGTAAATATGAAGCAGATATAAAATTAATCATAAAATAAAACATAATAATTTGAGATTATCAAGTATGAACATACCAAGATTTTATTTAATATATACTTGTAGGGAATTAGCGAAGGAGTGCAAATCATGTGGTACTTAGTGACCACAACAACCTATGGGCATATGAAACCAAATACAATAAGTACAGCTCTTACCCCTGACGACAGAGATGGATAGAGAGGTCGAATGAGGTGCCATTTGTAAGCGTTACCTACAATATACTTCTTAATGGAACATAAGGTCGCCCGGAGCAACGTACTTTACGGTATATTTTTTATTTATGCAAATAGCTGATAAACAAGCTGGCCATGGTTGAATCACCGCTACCCAAGGACGCGAGTAACACTAAATATATCAACAATGTGTTGAAGGCTGGGACGAGTGAACCCAATACTATTGTCTCATCTGTCACTAGCTTTTTTTAATCAAGGATTGCCTTAAACAAAATCAATAAAGATTGACATTATTGACATTATTTACATTTAATACACATTGTATTGTGAATTAAAACAAAAACACTTTTTTGACGAATTTTAAATTATGTATAAAACATTTTTAAATACTTATTACAAAATTAGTATTCTAAAAAATTTAACCGAAAATCGCAAAGTACATTCATTTCGCTGTTTGTTAACCGTATTCTCTTTTCATTTAGCGAATTGTATTTTTTAAACAGTTCGTTTTTCAACGCGATGAGTGCAGATTAAAACCAAACGTTAGGTATTTTTTAAACTCAAACACCCCTTAACTGATGCACTTATCAGGGAATAAAAGTTAAATTTAAGGACCGTGTCCCCGGAAACAAGCTGAAATATTATTCTCACTAAACTGGCTTCTGTTTGGCAAAACTGCGTTTTTCTCGTTGCAAAATGTGGACAGATATTTTTCTGCCCTATTTATTCCAGCGCTGAATAGTCGTTATTGTGCTTTCGTGAGTTTAGCAGTTCACTAGAGTAGCATATTGTTGGGTTGTGAATTTAATGCTTTCATCATATTTTACTTTACTTTGTCGGAAAACGTATGGGTTTTTCAAATATTCAGTCAAAATGCCGTCCGCTTTCAAGAATTGTAGAGGTTGCTTTTAAAGCGTTGCAAGTCATATGTATGTTAGAAACATAATAAATTATCGAGTACAATATAACATTAAACATCAAATAGCTAAGTGCCTCAATTTTTGTATTCAGTATCTACTATAAAAACTTATTTGAGAATTCTGATAAAAAATTTAGACCCAAATACCTTAGCCTTTTCATTGACATCCCTCATAACTTTGTATACTAGTATGGATGGGGTGATTGATAATGAAGACATTTGTATTTATTACAAAACTAAGTTCGATGTGACTTGGACCTGTTACTACGAAAGTAAATTAATAAATAAATAAATATAAATAAACACTCACACCCCCGCACTAGGATTTCCTGTGTTGCGGGTGGCATGGACATACACAAATATGACATCACAAACACCCATGACCCGAGAACAAACATTTATCTGTCACATGTCTGCTCCGGCCGGGAATCGAACCCGGGCCCCTCGCTCGGCAGGCAGAGTCACTACCAA
Organism: Agathymus mariae mariae; assembly: GCA_018251895.1. Classification (NCBI taxonomy): domain Eukaryota; kingdom Metazoa; phylum Arthropoda; class Insecta; order Lepidoptera; family Hesperiidae; genus Agathymus; species Agathymus mariae. Next base: position 4,046 of record DWPT01005735.1, read on the forward strand.
CTGAGCTATGAGGACGTCATACTGATATTATAATAACATTATCTGGACTGGATTCATTACAAACACGAAGTTCGTTTTTGTTTTTGAACAGCACTGCAAAGCTATCAATTTCATGCTTGTATCTTTTATGGTTTCGGAGACAAATGGCTTCGTCACGTGTCACATTCAAGAGACTCCATGTGAAACTATAATGAATTTTTCCTTCATTTTTTAACTAAAAATATTACCGTACCTTCTGGATGCGAATGAGTTAAATATAGCTAAAAGTTATTACTCGCTGTCAAATTTATTATCTGTGAAGAGTGTACGTTCGAAAGCGCAGTTTTTACGAGCACTGTCTAGACCTTATCATTAAAGGTTATTGTCATGATATCATGCAATTTCCAAAATGTTAGTCTTTATAGTATCGAATACGATAAAGTAGAGAGACATAAATAATAATAAATAGATATATAGTGACTATATTATTTGCATCCCACTGAACATGCAAAGAACGAATTAACCGTGAGATAACTTACGAAAATTAAAAAAAGCCAGTATTAAATTGATAAATGTAGTCATATATAAGTATCTATATCTTAGTAAAAGGTGCACCTGCCCGCGTCCGAACTTGCGTATTGATGGCATAAAGAAAAGAAAACCACGGGAAATTGTTGGATTCAGGCGGTTAAGAATCGAACGGCGTGGCGCTAATTAGGCGAACTGTGGCCAGCAGTAAACCGAGAAACTGATAGATAGATGAATAGAAGGTAGACAGATGGATACATGTATAAGTTAGTTATCTGTATAACTATTATATTTTTTTATCCGTGTCTTATTGCTGTCTGATGGTTTAAATGTTGTCTTTTCGTTTCTTCAAGTAAGCACAATATGACGGTTTTACTTGTCCATTAGTTTCTAAATGTTTGTTCTAATGTAGGCAAGCAAATTAAGGTAAATATGTAATCAATCTAATTTAAAAATATAGATATAACAGAATTAAAGCTTAATAAAGCAGAATGTTTTCGGAATAATGATATTTGTATGATTTAATCAATTAGATGTAAGTTATAATTATTTTTTCTAATACTACTACTAAATATTCGTTATTGAAAATAATAAACAATTAATTTATCGTAGCGGTATTGGATTGAAAATAAATAACTTATCAATACCAAGACTGATTCGAAAGCTTAATTAAGTGATCGATTTCCAGTGACCAATTTGTCATGTAAACTTAACGATATACAACGAGGGAGAATACTCACGTAACTGGAATATAAAGCGCACTCTGTATCTACAGCGGAAATAAATGAAATAATGCCGTCAACTATATGGCCATAACGGTACGGATAACTGAAGTTTTATAAATTGTGGACAATAATACGCGGCCGCAACCGTAACCCTGTGGTAGCTATAAATCTCCCGAGCTCCGAACCAAACGAGTATTTAAACAAAACAAAACGGCCGTTACCTGTCATCATCAGTTCCAAAAACGGGGATATTTATAGAGAATGTCACTCGACTGTCTCTCGTAATACTCTGTCGTTGTAAATCAATAGCCCGGTGGTGCAGTCGTGGGACGGTTAAATTTGATAGAAGTTTTATTACACCCAAATTGTGATTATTGAGGAGGCCTGGAGCATATTGGGCCACGTTGCTACCAGGGTTGTTTAAGTGACTTAAGTTTACTTGTATATTATTTCATAAGTGTGTTATGTGTATTGGTTTTTAAAGATGTCTCAGAAAGATTCTTGCGCCGCTTCTTCGTGAACCTTAAAGAAATAGTAGTCGGAACAAAAAAAAATACGTGTTTAATTGACGCATATATGAATAAAGGTATTTAAATTTCAATATTTTGTATTAGTTTAATAATACGCGGTATAAAACAACCTGTCAATATCAGTAGGATTGTCGGTAGATTCATACGAGATTTCTTTTGTGAAGCAAGTGTACATCGAAAACTTCTAAAACAGTTGATGAAAATGCTCATTATTTTCGGTGCGGTATGTGAATGGTCCGTTTGTGAATGTCATCTGCAGAAGAGCGTAGGCTGATTACAATTTATTGAAATAAAATTGACGTAACGTCGTTAAGAACGTAAAGAAATAGTTTACAACAAACGCGTTTCATATCATTTGGTTTGTTCTTTATCGTTATCTTGTTGAATGAGATTGGCCGAGGACAAATGAGTTTAACGTGGGCTTTGAAAAATAATTTATGCTAATTCAATGACAGAATCATATTTTGTTTTTTATTTATTACTAGCTGGTGTCCGGTGCGCTTCGCTTCACCTAAAAAGTCTACCGTTTTTAAACATAAATTTATTTCTTTGTTTATGATTTTTTTTTATTTCGAAGCACTTGGGTATACAATATTTTTGGTTTTACCATCTCGAGTAAAAACAAATAAACTTGTCGATTTACCAGCGCGGGAACAATGTGTGCAGTGTTTCATATCAATTGGGCCAACGGCTCTCGAGTTTTAGGTGAAAATATACTCATACATTCTGTTTTAAATATATATAGATACATCCTTGTATATTGGAATTAACGTACACAAATGAGAAATCACAAAAAAATCCGACCTGAGCTGACATTTATCTGTCACAAATGGGTGCGTAAAACGGAAGACGAATCTGGGAGACGTCGGTCGCAGGATTACTAACGGAGCTACATATTAAATTCTTGTATATATCACACTTGTCTAAATTTACATGGAGATAGATGCCCTGCGTTCAAGAGTTCCATGACCAACCACTTCATTAGAACATACCATTTGCGCTAACGTCTTTATTCTGTTCCTAATTACATTCGTCGGGTGTGTACTGTAGACAATTAAATTTAACTTAATTAGGGCGTGTCGTGTGGTTTATTGGAATCATGGAATTCGGTGAAATATCTTGGAGTGTGGTATTGTGGTTGCAAAACCAGTTATTAGAACTGGCAACAGGTGGGGCATTTTAATTCATTCTAATGCCCATAATTTTTATATTAATTGTAGTAAAAAGAAATATATTTCGGCTGGTATTAAGTGGTAAGTTTAGCTTATGTCAATCGCAAAAGTTAATATCAAAGTCATTGTTTATTACACAGTAGCCGTCGACTTTTGCCGGAGGTCTGTGTTAGTAAAGACTCTTGTTGTTTAAATCCTTTACAATAACATATAATTAAGCATTACTATGAGAATTATTAAGTTGTTTATGTTAATGCCTAACAAATGAGTAGATGAACCACAATGGTACGGAGTCATCAGGGGTGTAACAGATGCGTTACTGTTCAACTAAGAAGTCTTGTTACCTTATTGTCTGGCTGAACAATCCAAGCAACAGATGAAAACTGAATCTTATAAATTTAAATTTTCATCTGGATTTCATTTAGATCGTATTTTTTTAAAAACATTTTATTTCCTTGTTAAATTTTTCTCATATAAATACCCTCCTCGTTTTAATTACAGGCCGTATTGTCGATGAAGCCACTAAAAAGTGCCATTCGCAATCCAGTTGATTTATTATCGACTTGAAACGACTTTCGGAATATTCCAGAATAATTTTCATCTCGTCTCCTCGAGTCACGTTTCAAGGCGATGGGCGTACCTAATACTCTTGGTCGTATTATATATTCCGAGTGGGCCTTAGTCCAGGTTCGCGTATTACTACTCCATTATAATCGGGCATTGCTCTATATTTCATAGGTATAGTGATGTTCGAGATGAATTTTTTTTTAATAAATTGTCAAGTAGGGGAATTAAATTTTAAGCGTTTCTAACTTTATTAGTTTTATGTCAATGATTGAATTATAACATTAAACGGACAGAAAATAAATGTCAGTTTAGTTTCACTCTTCAAGAGTGACATGGCGTACAAGCACGAGTCACGAGAGCTGCAAGCTTTAATTTCTGGTCCTTTACATTTAAACACAAATTCTATTGAAGCAGATTGTTTTGAGGCGGATTATAAAGGTTGAATTGAATTTATATTTGTAGTAGAATAAACATATTCTACAACTAAGATTCGTTTAATTTTTATATTGTATCATTATTTTGTCAGTTATAATTTCTTTTATGTAATTTCTATATAGTTCATATCTACCTGCCTGTCTTAATGCACACAATCTCAGTAATGTCAAAAATAACGGCACGAATTTAAGTACAAATTTTATCTATACGTAAAGTAATTCACAAGAAAGGTTTAATTATATGGGGTGAATTTGAAAGTTATAAAACGCGTGATAAAAAGTAGTTATAATTATTTCCGATTACTAAGTTTGTTGACATAATTATTGTTTGTTGACATAAGGGTCATCAATCCCGATAAAATTCCGAAGGTATCCCGAAGGCAGTTACTAGGTAATTATTTTTGACGTGATAACGTCTTATAAATCGGTGAACGCGGACTGCACGCACAAAAAAGCAAGAATTTTTGTCACGTTCCGCCTGAGCCGGGCGTGCAAGCGAGAGTGCAGAACAAGCGATAGAGAGGCAGGATCGACCTAAGCGTTCCGGCTTGTGACGCATCTATCTCTCTTCCACTCCTTTGGCCGATGCATCTGAGTACCAGAGAGACAGCGGCAACACACAATCTACACGTGAACTATTTGGTCCACTGTTTATAAAGTGAAAAGTAAATGTGGTTTCCCTTGTTTATTACAACAACAATTGCGACAAAAAAGTAATAAAAGTATGCAATTTTTCATCAATGTTTTCTTATTCTTATCTTTTTTTTACACAAATTAAGTTAATGCTTGACAGCAATCCCACCTAATGGTAAGTGGTTGGATGATAAAAATGCATAGGTATCCATTACTTATTTAATCCAAAGTAATTTACAGTTCACAGTCATAAATGTCTAGTAACGATACTGTTTGGTACACTTATATTTTCATCACTCCGTCACACTGTTGTTTTCCTTTGTCTTTGAAAGTATTCTTACCTGTACTTTTGTAAGATACCCGCATTTTTCGTTGTCAAGACACTGTAGCATGGTGCATAGATTGTGCGCCTAAATGAGAAATCTTGAGCACGGGAACGTGCCGCTCTCTTGTGAGCTAGGGATGTTGGAGGAATGGATGAATGGGGATGGATCGTATCGATAGCGCGAGAACTTTCTCTTGATACAAATGATATGAGCTGCCGCATTGGGGCGGCCTAGAATACTCCACCTAATCCCATGCTAGCAGAACAGGGTGTCGTAAGAGGTGATAGAAGCCAGCCTGCTTGGTGGTAGAGCTTTGCGTAAAGATTATATTATCAGTATTATTACTGAGTCGTTAATATTATTACTGGTATTATTATCTTTCCGTGAAGCCCACCTGGCTAGCTACCACCCTCCTGCTCAAGTCAGCCGCCAAACGACTCGTCGTCGTGTTCCGGCTGGGGGCTTGAGAACCAGTACTTTCTTTCTTATCTTCTTCTTATTTCCCGGCCGACAACGCATCAGTGATACCTTTGGTCTTGCTGATGTCCATGGTCGGCAGTGACCACTTACTATCAGGTGGCTCGTCTGCTCATTTGTCGGCTATTAACATAAAAAAAAAATATATGATATTTTTTCATCATCTGTTTACATTGTTTTACTCTTATGAACAATAGGTAAAAGGCACTAAGAAATTTTAAGAAATAAACTTGCTATATTCTTGGTATTTCACTATACATTTTTATTAGCGTTCAACTCGTGGTGTAAGAGTTGTCGATAGAAAGCTGTGATTTCATACAAATTTGATTTGACTTCTTACAATTTTTTACAAATATAATTGGTAAAGCGATGTGGATTTAAGAATTGGTTTGTAATTAGAATAAACCAACTTAAAACATGGTATTAAAACCGAGATCAAATCTTTTTATAATGCCTGTGTTTTTAAGCTCCTTAGGCAAGAAATTTGGCTTTTTTAGGCAGATATTATTGAGTCAAGTTTTAATATTTTTTTATTAACATTGATCAATTTTACTTCATTTAAACAATTACACACTTTAGTAATTGTATTTTTGCTAACGCCGAGTCGTCGTGGAAACATGTCTCCATCCCTACTAAGATAGGGAGGGCGTACGTGTAAGAAAGTGCTCATCTGGAGCGTGAATTAATTCGACGCTGAGGTAATGTGAGGTTTATTAAAGAGTCTCTCGAATTTTTCCCTTGTTTTCACCTCGTGCCCGGAACCTAATTATTTTTATAGCGTTGAATTTTTCAGACATTCTCGTACGCGCGCTCCTACTTAGATCAGTTTTTTTGATTTTGTTCTGTTTTTCCTTTCATTTCTCATTTAATAAAATAATATTCGTACACATTATAGTGTACTTACTTAATCACATATTGTTGTGGTTTTCAGTATATTAAATTTATTTAGTTTTAAGATAAATCAATTTAACGCTTGACAACAATCCCACCTGATGGTAAGTGGCGTTGAAGTCTAAGATGTTGAACGCACTAGCCTATAATTATAAAAGCCTATTCATTCTCCTCTTGAAGACTCCCACATCATTGGAAGGCAGGAACACCGACGCGGCAAGCTATTCAAGCCCTTTACAGTAACTGCGCATAACGAAAACCAATACAAATGTTTGAGTTCTTACAGCGTCTATTTCCAAATATGATTTAACTTTATTTTAAAATTGTGGGTTTAATATATTTGGCATGTAAAAAGGTCCCGCTGTTTGTAGAAAAGTAAGTCGTCACATCCCACCGTGACAACTGTTTTATACCTGAGTATTAGAGTATTAAATGCTATTGAAATTCTGAAAATCAAGAAATACATATCGATCTGACAAGCTAGTAACATTGAGTTCGGATAGATTTATTGAAATAGAAGTATTTCGGAAACTTGTACCAAAGTCAATCATCTGATTACAGAATACATGATATAAAATTAGTAATGAGATAGAGCTTCTGTTTTAAGTCATTCACAGTCTTCACCTATAGAGAATGTAGATAGATCCTCTCAAAGTATTAAAATAACATGTGCAACACTGGAATAATCAGTAAAATTAATACTCAAACAACACAAACATAGTAAACAATAAACATGATATTAACTGTAGGATAATACTTTGTTGAACTATTTTATATTGTAGGGTCATTGTATTGCTTCCAACAACCAATTGTTGGAGACATATGAAAAACTTATAAATAGTTTAAATCTAATCTGCGCAATCTAAATAATACAACACTAGTATGGTACAAAAGTTGCAGGTACTAAAACTTCAATGCTACGACATTAACTCGCGAAGTCAAATGGGTTTCATCACAAAGTGAATGAGACTCGTGAGATCTAACGACAATCGGCGTTGTGCTCTGTTATTGTGGAAAATGGCGACAGGATATTTGTGCTATCTGTTTCAATTTAAAGCAATGCTCAATTGTTTTAATAATAGTTAGAATTGGTACAGTCGGTATTGATTTTTTATTTATATCTGTACTAACATAAAGCGAGGGTGAATTTTGTGACTGAGTTTATCCGGAGGGTAATCTCCGGATCCACGGCACCTATTTGAAAAATTGTTTTACCATTTGAAATGTTCGTTATTCAAGATTGACATTGGTAATGTTTCATGAAAAAATATAAATGTAAATTAGTCAGACTCAGTATGATATTCATATTTTTTATAGTATTTAAAGATTAGTATGGTTTATACATATTTCATATCCACAAAGGTAAAAAATTGTTAAACCCGAATGAAGTCGGGCGCGCCGCTAGTGTCTGACTAATAAAGTGTTACAAGTTTGATTGTACACGTAAATATATATTTTTAAAAGTATTGACTCTATATTCAATTAAGTAGGTTTCTTAGGGTTTGAAGAATAAATAAACTTCCTGCAATATAATTATAATTTAATGTTTATCGAATACGCAGATTCAAACATGTTAAATTCAGTATAGTTAATCTCAATTTGGGGCAGTCACTCCATACAAATTGGTTTCGTCATGAAGTAAATGTGATTCTCGAGTTCTAACGATAATGGATG
>DWPT01005736.1:0-11980 GCA_018251895.1 Agathymus mariae mariae
ACATTTAATTATTATACATTTTCATTTTTTAAAGCCGGTTGTAATACTTATACCAAAAAAAAAGCGATTAAATTTTGCTGTCTGAGACCTTGCTATTCAGTAATCAACTTTTTAACAATATTCTTTATATTGATCCAATTGTACTGAAATATACAAACGTGTTTTTCATTTATTGCATTAAATGACGTATGTGTTGCTTCCCTTTATTATCGACATTAGGTGTCTTTTATTATACGTATATTTGCACTCTCATAGAGTCACAGATTGTTGTATTGAGTTAAATCACCTATATTACTACATTGCATTAGTCGTGATTACTTATTTTAATGTTTTCGTTATTATAATCTATGCCTCAATAGAGTTATGCCACATTTTTGATTTCAACTTCGTTAATTTTTGTTTATTTGAACAATATGTGTATAATTAATATCATTCAAGATGATAGATTTACACCCCCTTCAGCAGAGTATATTGAATGGGGTTGTACATAAGTGGGGTTATATTTAGTTTACGTATCTTTTATGATGGTAAGGAGTCACCGTCGCCCATGGACATCAGCAAGATCAAAGGTATCACTGATGCGTTGTCCGCCAGGAAATTAGAAGGTGAGAAAGACAGTACTGACTCTCAAGCTCCCAGCCGGAACTCGACGAGTCGTTTGGCGGGCGACTAGCAGGAAGGTGGTAGCTAGCCAGGCGGGCTTCACGGAAAGGTAATAATACCAATAATAACATTAACGGCTTAATAATAATACTGATAATATAATCTTTACGCAAAGCCTTACCGCCAATAGTACCACCAATCGTAACTAGCATTTAAGATCGCGTATGAATTCATCATATTAGATTATCTACAGTACTAAGTATATTTGGGTAGGTTTAATAGATTTGTTTATAAATTGCGTTTTGATGGGTTCATATATGTATGTTAAATATATGGCTAATAAAGGTTTCCTATTGTATAAATAATAATTATATAGACAATTTGTTGGATTGATAAACAGAAAATAACAATTGCTTCCATACGTCAATCGTAGTGAGTGCAGGGACACACTGGTACGTTGAGATCCGCCTATTCTTGCAGTGCAAAGATTTGCGTCTAAATCAGTTAGCAGGTACAATTTAGTTATATCAATGAAATTATATATATATTTTTTAACTATTATTACGTCTACATTACAACACCGAAAAACATGTATATAGGTCTATGTCATATCATATAACAATAAGCAGTTATCGAACACAGATAAAAATACGTTAGAATATACGTTTATAATAGTAAATAGTTTTAAATTGTAGAAGTTTACTCGCAATCCAAAGAACAAAAATATTTTTTGTCACTATTTGGATGGCCATTTTTTGAAGCAACGTTTGTCCACCTCGGCTCATATTTTCTAATTGTATTGAAAAGGAAGATTCAAATTTTATAGAAACGATTTAGTAATTAAATGATATTAGTTACCGTTGCTCGTATAATAAACCTTTTACAAGTGTTTAAAATAATAATTTTCCAGTAAAAATATGTCGCCTTTTGTGTTATGTAGCCAGGCCAATCAGCTGTCTATACTATCCTCAGTCTACGGCTACGAAAAAAGAAAGAGACAACATAATAAACATTCAATAAACACCAACACTACAATAAAAATGTCACTACGGTCCGCCGCCATCTTTATCAGAAAAGTTCGCGTCAAAACTAAAGTAGCAGTAGAATGGCGGACATTCGTGGGTCGGATTTAAACGCAAACACTCGCATTATCGGCCAGATTATGCCAAGATTATAGTGGTCCAGAGTCCCTGTGAAATTATTACGGTGCCAGCTAAGGCCAAAATGTCCCATTTCACGCGATTTATGTGCGAATGTAGCAACGAATAATCCACGGGTGCGGGAAATAGCGGAGTATAATTATGAGAAAACAATTTCCAGTCTGCATCTTAATACTTGGACAGGATTAAGAGATTCGGATGCCAGTTTTGAGAGTTTTTTTTTGTGTGTTGAGAATATTAATTATTTTATGTTGTTAGCAGCATCGGGTGTGTCTGTAATAAATTAATAGAGATTAAATTTATGAATTGTGTCTTGAGCTATTTCTTTAAGAATTTAAGAATAATAAATATTAATAATAAAAAACTACAATTTATTCGGCATTTTATTGAATTTGTGTTGGATTGTACAATTAATAACAATGGACGACTTTATGTCAATTTTTTATCAGTCAATCCTAATTATGCGTTTAGTGTAACATGTAATTTACTCGTAGGTCACATGTAAGTTTTCGCAACACCGTTGAAGAGATTACATATCTGACTGTTTTATTATATTTTCAAAGAGCAGAAACAGCCATTTTTGTTTAAAGTATAAACGAGGGCGGTCATTCAACCAACGATTGGCTTAACTATCGGATGAGCCGAGTTAATTGGATAGCACAGGTAGGTGTGACGGGGTCGCAGAAACCATATTTCTGTCATGCAAGGCTTTATTCGTCTAAGGAGTTATACGACGGTCACACAGTCACCTACTTCTTGAAGGCTGAATTAACATTTGTTAATGAAGTTAACGAAAACTTTCGCAGTTAAATAACGCAAGTTGGGCAATTTTTGTAAATGTAAATAAAACTATTATATTCGTAGAGAGATTTAAAAAAATACTAGACTTGGTAAGGAATTGATTTAGTTATTACAAAATATATATACTTATTAATTTATAATTCGTTTTTCTTTGAGATATCTAAATACTAATTTTATCATGTCATCTACAAAATATATAGATAAAGGAAAATTGTTGAGAGGCGTTAATAAAATAGGTGCTATGTATAATCGAACGCTACGTGAATGTAACTCAAGCAATGCTAGCTTCACAAGTCAACTAACTTTAAGGTAATATAATCGATACCTTCTGTGAGAGCAGCGCCCGAACGACCTGCTGCGCGACATCGTCCAGCCGCCGCTCGTGGTCACCACTGCCCAGGCCGGCCGACAGCGCCGACAGCTGACCACGCAGTCTCTCGTTCTCGGCCGAGAGCGACGCCAACTGACTCTGGTAGTGCGCTGCCGATGCCTGGAATACCGACAAGCAGCATTCAAAGCGTTGAAAGCTACTATGCTGGAGGTGGAAGAGCCTGGCAACACGTACTTGCTCCGATAAGCTGCTTAAGCTGTTTTATTGTGCACCGTACATATATACAGTAGATACAGGCTACCGCTGTGGTGGAACCGCCGTATAAGCATTGTTATATAATTTTGTGTATATCAACGTTTTTTTTTTAAACAGTAACATTAATAAAATAGTTTGATAATTATCATTTTTCCTTTTGTATATCATTAATAAGATTGCTGATCGATCTGAGTTTATACTGTTATGTTAATTATACTTTAAGCATATAAACTTCGACATTAAGCAATTTCAATTTTTAAAATAGAGTCTGTATTCAAAGTACCGTTCGTATTTTTGGTAATTTTTTCGCCGCTTCGTCAACGCCTTTCAACATCGCGTCGCTTGCGAGCTTTAAATACACTAAAAAGGGCCTATCATTCGCACTCTTAATTAAGCGACCACCCACGGTCGTAAAGCAAACAGCCAGCTTGAAAAGATCTACCCGGCCATTTAGGCGTGTTTCGATTTAAGGATAAAATAGAGAAATTGCACCAAATACTACGGACCTTTTTAGACTGGATTGGTAAAGGATAACAAAGTGAGAAGTACACATTGATTTTACTATTGTAGCTCTTAATGCTTTAGCTTAAAGTAAAATGTTAAAGTTGAGCCATGTTATAGGCGTAGTTTTAGGTTAACAGGGGCGTAACACAAAAACCGGGAATCTGTTTGTGCGTCTGTCTGTCTGTAACAACACGCGGTTGATACGGCGTCAAAGGGGTGCCTATAATGGCAGGGTTACCTATCAACGCAAATTTTTTTCCTGCGTTAATTTTGAACGCAAGGAAACTAAAACCGGAAATTTAATTAATGTTTAAAATACAGCCGCCTCCTTGTGTGACCTGAAGATCATTTACAACAACTATTAATTTTTTTTTGATTAATGTCAAATTAATCAACATCGATACAAACACGTAGGTACATTACAGCTAGTTCAAAACTTTATCGCTTCATTCTTGGTCTTGACTTTTACCCGAAGTACGTATTTACAAATATTTCGAATGCCCGACTACGCCATCGCTTTGCTATGAACAGATCCGGATGAAGAAAAGGAACGAAACTTCCAAGGAGAACATTTTCTACTTACCTTTAAAAATAATGCTAATATATATATTTCAAACTAATATTCAAACACTCTTGTATTCGAAATTATCACTCAGTGTATAGTAATGAAAGTCATGAGAATGCTACGTAGTGAGTACTGACTTTGCGCTTCACAATAATATAATTCTTGAACAAATCTGATGTTACTTAATTCGTAAATCACTTACGATCGAGTTAAATTATTGTAATCCTTGTTTCAGACTAATGGGTAAAGTCGTTTAAAACTAGTCTTCATATATTATGTTCTAAATTACTGATTGAGACATCTTAGAGAATATAAAAATATTTATTGATGACAAATGGCATTTTTGAAGTTTTAACACTTAACAAATTACATCACTGACCTGTAGTACACGTACTCTGTTTATGTAGGTAAGTTGTTAAGAGGTCACTACGTCCCATGGATCTACGAAAGTCAAACTGACCGTGCAAACTAAGTTTGTATCAGTATCTAGTATTTAAAACATTCTGAACAACTTTGTGCTAGTAATAAAACTCATTTCTCTCCCACATGTAAATGTATTTATTGTTGAGAAATTAATGTAATTATCGGCAAGATTCGACCTAGGGCTTCCCGAGTAAGTAAGCGACTTTAAAATTACCAAGTTAGCAGAACCTCGCGCTTGCTGAAAACAAATTAATTTACTTTAAATTAATTTGTAACACAATAAAATGAAAACCGCAGATGTTCTGTCACCCGCTAATTGGAATAGCGAAAGGCGTTGAAATTGCTTTTCCATCAAACGACGGGGTTCTATGTCACTCGTACCTTCCGCGGGTTCTACAAAACAACCTCCGTCTTGGCTTCAAGCAATTACACTGATAAATAGCTAACCGTTCCTTTACACCGCAATCCTTCATTGAACTACGTTGGGTAAACAAAACTCATAACTGATAAATAAATTCAGACGCCGAAACTCCTGGCGGTTTACGCTCGCCGATCCGTTTTTAGCTTTAGAGAAACACGAACTGTTTGACAAAATAAATTTAACTTCATATTATTCTCATCATCTCTCATAAAATGAACCAATCTCATCTTTGAAATGCTGAATCTGAACTCTGCATTTTAAGGTTTTATGTTGCAAATTTGATTACTAGACGCATTACTGGCGAAAGCTATGCAACTCGAATGTAAGTGACCGATTATAACCTTGAATTATATGCATCCTCGGTAGATAAATAACTCGAGTAGGTAATTAATTGGTGAATTTAATCAAGATCAAGACAGTGGATGGTGTACTAATTTACCTTATGAATTTCACCTAAATGGCGGCCGATCTCTAATACATTCTAACGTGCGCGATGCGATAAAAGTACCAGTATTTCAATAAAGGCATACTACTGAACATTTTGAAAACAAACCAAAACTACTCCCCACCTCGTATATTGCCACTCGCATAACCCGGATTGTTCGCCAAAGTTCCGAATGCAATAATATACATTATATTGCCGATGAAATAAATTGGCTTTGCGGAAATTTTTGTAACAAATTTTCACTAGCGATAGAAAAATAAACACATACACACTCATATTTTTAAGGTTCCGATTATCCGATAAAAACGGAAACGTAATACTCAATTGCAATTGTTAATAAGTTACAACTGGTTCTTTCAAACTACCCGACAAAAAACATATAACTAAATAAAGAGTTTGTTAACCCAATAAATTAAAAATTAATTGTATATCAAGGAATTCCAATTTTGAAGTTAAACTTCCGATTTGCATCATTTGACGTATCAATTAATGTATATAATATCACAAAAATGGTTACAAATGAAACAATCACTTTAATTAACTTACTTACATAAATTACTTATGACACGGCAACTTGCACTTCGACAAGATTGATGACAGCGATGCAAGGCGAGCCAGTAGATTATGTCAAAAATCATTGTTCATACAGGAACTTCGACAGAGGCACAAAAGACCCTCCCGTGTGGGTCTTTCTACTGATTACATTTACGGCAATAAGGTGAATTAAATCGTTGGTCGCGAGTCATTAATCATGGCCAGCGGTGTACAAGCTACCTTTGTTTAGCGACGCGTGCTCCGCCAGTGCGTATTGTTGGACAAATGTTAATTATTGATTATTTTGTGTCGCGAGTGCGAAAAAGCTTTTAAAGCGCCCAAATACATGCGTATGATTATTTAATTTGTTTCTTTATTGAAACGATATATGTAATCGTTTTAAGACAGACAGAAAGAAATTGTTCTATACCATATAGTGCTCTTAAACAACATTCATTACGCTACATACCAGGCTTATGGGGCTCTGTACATATTTCACTTATTCCAGGGTATTGAGAATGATCAGAATAAGGTTTAATGCGGAGATATTTTGAAAATATATATTTATTTCAAAACACATGGACTCGTTAAGATATCACTAAGGATAACATTAAATAAAAAGTATAACATTAAATAAAAAGTATAGTATATATATATAGTATAAAGTATATAAAAAGTATAATATATTTATATATAATAAAGTAGGATAAGGATAAGGATAACATTCCAGAGAACAAACAATATGTGTAAGAAGTCTGTTCAGCACGACAATGTAATCTTAATTGATATTAACCATTCTTATGCCAATGAAGTTCTAGAAGTGATTTCAATTCCTTTAGAGAGCTTATAATACTACGTAGATACGAATATCGATTTTAAGTAATCGTGAAATCGATCGCATATAAGCAGTGTCCAGTGTTGTTCAGCGGCACGAGTATAATTGCTGTTTTACAAACTCGAAACGCAACCGTCAGATATAAAAACTAGTTCGGCAATAGAAATGGTTTATTCCAAACCTAGAACTGGTTTATTCCAAATCTAGAACTGGTTTATTCCTAAATCTGTATACATTTTTTACTATTTTCGTTTGAACAGAAGTCTGTGAGGCGTGTTTTGCAAAATAACAAAACCAGTCAGAAGTGCATTGCAATTTTAAAACAAGTTGCGCACGGATTTGTTGGTGAGCTTTAATGTTGTTTCCGTCACTAATGCTCTGAAAGTAGGTTGTATATGTAATACTTTCTGTCTTCTCATTTCCTGCCCGACAACGAATCAGTGGTACTTTTATTGTTCCTGATCTCCACGGCCGACGGTGACCACTTAACATCAGGTGACTCGTCTGCTCGTTCGTCGGCAATTACCATAAAAAAATTGATTCTGTAATGTAAGATATGATTTTAAGTTCTGAATGTAAGTAAATGTAAATATAATAGTAACATGGTTCGATATTATGTGGATAACCAAGATACCCATTGGAGCCACCCAAGATATCGCTAGTAGGTGGTAATAGCTGACGTTACATTGAAAACTTTTCTGTCTAAATGACAATAATAGGTCCCTGCTTTGACACTTTTTTATTTCCTTGCATTAACGATACGTATAGAGTAATTAACTCAGGTGGAGATTATAGTCTTTTTACAACAAATTATCTATTATTTCCTTTAACAATTTTAATGTTCTGTATATGTTAAAATAACACACATTAAACTAATTTTTTATAATTGTTTAAGACACAATCGGAAATGGGTTTTCTATCGTAGTTTAAAATATATATAAAAATCGAAGCCTCAACATAGTCACTCTCTGTCATCTAATAATCTCAAAAAATACGATACGAATTTGTATACGTTTTTTTTACATTCATACAGCGATCGATCAAAGAGTTTAACTTTAAATAGTATAAGTATGGATAAACAATTTAAATCCCAGTGTCGTTACAATTTGTATGCGTATCGATTGTTTGCGGTAGCGATATGAGGGCGGGTTCCGTAAATGTAATTATTATTTATGTAAATCCTTTAGTGAATTATTTTGTTTTATTTTTTAATTCAGCATTTAACTTTTAGATTTACATATAAATAGTCTATTCTGATATTAATACAGCCAAAATAAAAAAAATTAAATTTAATGTTTGTAATGTCATATTTGTGTATGTCCATGCCATCCGCAACACAAGAAACTCTAGTGCAGGCGTGTGAGTGTGTAAACGTTTATTTATTAATAGTATTAAGATGTAAAAGAAACTCTTAATGCGTGTGCAGTTTACGAACAATGTGTGTTGCTCGATTTTTTTATTAGATCTCATCAATTCTTAATGCAATAAGAATTAATATTGATTTAAAATTCATAAACAGCACAATATCAAGGAGGTACAGATACAAAGCTACTAAGTGATACTTAATGAACAGGTGCATTTCGGGTTACCGCCTTCCTACAATGTGACTGATCTAATTAGAATCGGTGGCCTGCCGGGCCCTTGCGAGCCAACTCAATTACGAGAACGGCTAAACGCTCTCCCTAGCTGCTTAAAGCTAGACGATGATGTACAATACAATAGCCGCTACAAGCCGACATCGCTAACATAAGAAGGAGATCTTTCTACTACATATTATCGTAATATTTATGCGTTTGTTAATGTTTGTGTGATTTCTGAACAGCTACTTTTAAGTATAATGTAACTTTACATACGTAAAATGGTTCATGGTAAGCGCATTCTAAAATTAAGCACATCACGCGCACTGCAATTATTTATTTTAATGTTATTTGAGGCAATATTTTGCAAAGATAGAGGGATTTACTACTCTAGAGTAGGTATACTTTGGAGGTTTATTTCGTAAGTAATGAAGAGAAAGAATAATTCAAATTAAGTTTTTTTATTATTAATTTACGAATTAAATTTGAATTAAATAAATGAATTGGTTATATGATATAATTCAATGTTTGTTACATGGAGAAGATGGAGTTAGTAAAGCTTCATTATTTTTATATTTCTTTGTACCATGCGACACCCCTGTCGAATTACGCGTTCGATCCGCTTTTCTGTCGACATCAAAGGCGATGGAGTAATGTGAATTCTTACACCGAGCTAAATGTCGTATATAATGTAAGCTTAATAATCCATCATATGAAACTGATTTTCAAAGAACAAGGTTTTCAAAGTTCAGTTGAAAAGCGAATATGAATTTCTCATGTACCTTCTCACTGGGGGCCCGAAACGGTTCTCACTGGTGGTACACGAGTCCATAATCCACACAAGCCGTTTACAAATAAGGTAACCGAACAAGTAAATACAATTAGTGAGCACGCCGCGCCGCTGATAAAATGATGCACCCCGTTATTGACCGCGTGGTGATGTGCTTATCTCTCTGTTATTTAATCGAGAATGAAGAGATAAAATATAAAATATGAACGCATTATACGCATTAACTATACTTGAAAATTAATACAGTTGATGGTATCAGGCGTTACTTTGCGGAAATTCATTGTTATTAAATTAGTATTATATACTTCCATACATGCATATATACCATCGTACATTGTGCTTGCGGATTGTTGCAAAGTAAATTTATACTAATTTAATTAAAAATTAATTCCAATAATAATTGTAACTTTTTCATATGCTACGCCTACACCTAAGTCTGGCTGCAGTATGGAGTTCTAGTGTTACTGCTGTTAATAACTCGTTCTTCAAGCAGAAAGAGTTGCCTTTTAATTATGTATAAAATAAAATGAAATATTCATTTATTTCAAAGTGTACAAAGCGTTCGGCGAAATTATAATTTAACCAGCCAACGTGTCGATTGGTTATGTTTAAAAAATAGTGATTCTGACAAAGCATTTAAGAATAACCTTTAATTAATCGTAATAAATAAATCATATTATTTGCTTAAAGAATTTGGCATAAACAAATAGTTTTTTTTTATTACTGTATTTATAGGTATCATGTTTTTATGTATTATGTTTTTTCTTGAATACCAATGAATCAATTACTAATAAATCATATAAATTATATAACTCTATTTTATGTAAAAAATAAATAAATCAAAGTAGTGTTGATTGACACAATGTATAAATGAAATTGATCACAATTGTTTGTTTTTCTTTAAAATGTATTCTTTGTTTCGTCAAATAAATTATAAAAAAAATAAAAATGTCCAATAATTTATATATCTGACAATTGTATTGGCCGCTCTACCAGGGCATTGTGTGCAATAAATATATAAAGGTATATCTCACTTATTGGAGTTTGCGGAAATACTAAATTTATCTGGCAACCGACTTACTCTTCGATTATTCGATTTCAATTTTAATTTGTACTTGTTTTTAAAAACGTACATATATCCAAACCGAAGCAAAAATCAGGATTGTGTTACATAGAAAGAGGTTTTATTTTCACTTTGTTACTCATTTCCACTGTTAGGAATATTATATTATATGTATATAGGGAAGGAATCTTTTAGGAAGTGGATCGTATCTTCTGTTACTATAGTTACATATTATTTTATTAGATATAATTTAGTTAAAAGTTAACAGAGAAGCTATGGGTTGCGATAGTGTGTATAATTGTAGTAACGATAAAAAAAATGTCTAACTTAAACTTTTTAAATTACTTAGTAATAGTAAAATGTCGGTACTTTATCGATATTGGCATATCTCCACCCTAAAGCTGCCCTCGGTAACTGCGCCCTTGCACTTCGGTAGGGCGAAGCTGAATTATTGTTTAGATGCGCGGGGGCGAGGGGCTTTAAAACGGGAAACCCCAGTCATTGTGCATAGCCGATTTCCCTCTTTCCGCCATTTTAATGTCCTTACAAAGCTCTATGGTCGATGGCAGTGTGTGTGTTTATGTTTGAATGTGTGATTTTGGTATAAGAATTAGGAAGGAAAGCAGTATTGAATCATACAAATTTCCAATAATTTTAATGTAACATTACATTTGATAGCACACCTTCTTGCCATGATATAAAATCACGGTTACTTTTTTTATTTTTTAACGTTTAATGGAGAAATTTTAATACGATTTTAAGCGTTCGAAAAAAAATTCATTATATTATGACTGCATAGTCTGTCTTTGTTAGAATTTTTAACTTCCAATAATAAAAGTTGGTTTTGTCCGGCTTATATAATTATTTGTAGAACTAGATATTTGTAAGCATCAATATACCACAGTGGATAGATTTTAAACTAAATTAATATGAATTAAACTTTTTAATTTGCAGAGGTGGTGG
This sequence comes from Agathymus mariae mariae, assembly GCA_018251895.1. NCBI lineage: Eukaryota > Metazoa > Arthropoda > Insecta > Lepidoptera > Hesperiidae > Agathymus > Agathymus mariae. The sequence goes on from DWPT01005736.1 coordinate 11,271, forward strand.
ATAATTTTTTTTTAAATATAAACATTAGACACGTGATAGAAATTTACTGAGCAATATTTAAACAATAAATTTATTGCGCTAATTTGAAAATAGCTGCAGTAATTCTGATGAAAGTTTTACCAAATTTTATTCGATAACTACTTGTCTATGAGAACGTCTTGCGTCTGTATTGTATCTCGCACTAACTACTCTCATCTTCGGAATTAGCCAACGTACTGCCCTTATTACAAGATAGCAGTCCACTCCGACTTTGTCGTGTTTCAACAATTCATTATTATACAAATATATTTTATGTCTACCCTATACCTATCTGAAATAATGCATCTTTCAAATGGTAAATTTTTTTTCAGATAGGTACCGTGCTTCCGGAGATTATCCTCCGCATATACATAAACTCACAAATGTCGCTCTCTCTCTTTACAATATTTGTATAGCTTTAGATTCAAATTATTTGCCCCCTACAACCCGTCATTCGCACCGTAACTTTTTTTCAACGTGTTTGCATTTTATAAACGGACGCGTCTTGTGTATGTGAGTGTTCCTCGCCATTTGTACAGCTTTTATTACAGTTCCGGGTACTTTTCGTTCTGTTGTCATGGGGTTCATGTGGCAGGGAGCAGGGTATTGGGGTGATCCTCCACTAAACGCCACTTTGGAGTAATAGAGCCTGAGTAGTTGTTATTATGTTCTTCAAATGAAACCTTATGGTC
>DWPT01005737.1:0-11980 GCA_018251895.1 Agathymus mariae mariae
CAATTTATACGTTCCAAAAAAACGGATATGTTTATAAGTGTGTGCACGTGCAAAAAATTAAACTTCTTTAGGCTGGGTATGTTTTGGGTAGTAATTTATATTTATATGTTTAGAATAAAGTTATATTCTACTTTAATCTCCCGCCACGTCACTGCTCCGTATGGTCGGAGTCGACGCCTTGACTATATTTGACCTTGATGAGGTGTGGACTCTATTATAAAACAAATTAAAAAATATATACTCACGTTAGAACTATCGACTTAAAAAGGGTTTTTCGTTTAAAAAGAACGTTGTTTAATCAATAATTCAAATATTATATAATGTTTTTGGTGTCCCCATGTCAAGCAATAAGTTCTTTTCGTATTCATTTTTCAATCGTTGTTTGCTGCTAACAACAAGGAAGTCGGTCATTTTGATCCTTTTTGTAACACAATTTTCAAATGAAACAAAAATCAGTCCCTATTTGACAAAATGTATACATGTTCGTGCATGTTAAAACGCACTCTGTAACAGTAATAATACTGTTAACTGTAACTAACTGTTAACACTTTTAATAAGACTTGGTTATCGGTGTAGGACAATGAACAACTTGCTGGCACTCAGTCTTCACTTATAGATATATGTACTCGGGTATTTTAAGATCTTGCGTGCAACATATGATTGTCTGGGTCCAGAATAACATAATATAAACAAAATCTTTCTTGTTTACAAGATCTCTGCTGCCTTGAAAGATTTCTCGTTTCAAAATATCCTTGTTTAAAAAGTGTTCCTTATAAAATCTTACTTTCCCGTTTCCCGCAGTACCGGCAGCAGAACACGACGGCTGACACGGCCATGATCGCGGCGATGACGCCCACTGCCCCCAGCACGATTATCAGCACCGTCGTCAGCTCCACTTTTACAGGCACTTGTGCTAAACGGGAAACATATTGTTGTTTCTACAGTACGAACTACTCTGGCGTTTGTGTAGTTAGCGTCAAAAGTAGAAATCGAATCAAAATTAGATGTCGTTATACAGCTTGGAAATATGTTGGTGCAATGAAAGATTACGTCTGTGGTGACGCGACGACCTCGAGGATTAAGACCCTGTAGCTTCAATGCTAACGACTCTCCCTCCCAAGCAAGGGGTTGGGGTTGCGATTTCCGACCGGCACAGACATTTGTGTGATAAATAAATTATTGTTCTCATATTATATATGTTTGTAATGTCCCAGTTGTGTGTCCCTGTCGCTCATTATAATCCGAAATCCTACTTCGTAATATAAGTAGTATTAACGTTTTGTTAATCTCAAAATGAATCTGAGCTATATTCATAAACAATTTTATGCCCGGATGTGATTCAATAAATATAGTGATTCATATGTCGCATGGAATAAACATTAAGAATTCTAAAAGCGCCTGTTGAAAACGAGTAACAACTCTTTTGATAATTTGTTAACGTTACGTTCATGTTTTCCGAAGTGAAGTGAGGGCGGGTTACGAATAATTTATATTTACTAACGAAAGCTGTTGCTTATTTTACATAAAACTTGTGCTATTCAATTAGTTCACTAGTTCACTCGTAGCGGTTACACTTTGGTCACTTATTTTTGATGCTGACTGCATCATCAATTCTTTCTAAATACCAAACCGATAATGAACTGATAACTAATACGTTATCAACCAAGTAAGAAGAAGAAAGAAATTAAAAAAAGAATACTTGCCATGACAAGACTTACTTGAGACATTTTTATTACGATAGAACAGTTACTCATTTGTCACAACATATTTTCATAAAACATCATCTTCGTTCTCCTTATTTTTCACTCATAGAAAACACTTTTTTATTTGTTTTTCGTAATATTTAATAACTAAAAGTTAATCGACAAAACATTGCAGACCTTGTTCCATAATTAATATTTGTTTATGGCTGTCTGTTCTGCTTTTCTTCGTCTTGTTGGTTTCAACAGAAATATGGGAAGTGCCGAGACATATTTGCGACCTGCACCCCATTTAATAATGACGGCCGGTCGAATGGTCCGGCTTCGATTCCCAGCCGGGGAGACATTTATGTGACAGATAAATATTTATTCTCGGGTCGTGGGTGTTTGTAATGTTTTACTTGTGTGTGTCATCCGTGACGTAAGGAATCTTAACGCGGAGTAACACAGTGCGGAATACAAGTTTTGCTCACATTCATTCAATTTTCACACAGCTGTTACATATTAATTGAAAAACGTCTCACCCGTATGCCGCTGCGGGTACTTCAAAAGGTTTGAGGTGAGTGTGACGGGCTCGCTCGACCCCTTCCTGTTAAACGCCCTAACGGAGACCCCGAGCGCGCTGCTCGCTGACAGACCGCCCACCTCGAATTCTGGCTCGTCGTTGCTAATGTTTCGGAGCAGTATCCCGGTTGCCATGTCAAACACCTTGACATCAAATTGATTCTTTTAATTTTCTTGACATTGCTTGCGTTTCAAAATCACAACAGAGTAATTAATATTTGTTTTTAGATTATCACAAAATAAATTTACTATGATATAAATAATGTCGTAGATTTTTTTTTTGAAACTATATTAAATTTCATCCACACACATGTGTGTTCTATTACACATGTATAGTAGAATTTTGTGATTCAATTTATTAAAAATAAAAATTTATTAAAAATAAAAAATACGCTACAAGAATCGAAGACAGAGCTGATCGTCATTAAAAAATACATAAAAGGTTCAATATTCCGAACATAGACATATACGTTATAGAACTCTTTATCGAATTAAAATTTAACATTATTACAAGACAGTGGCGATGAGCCAGATTTTAAATAACAATAATTATTAATATTTACTTGTAATAAAAACGATTGACGAACGCCACCATCATGTCCCGGCGTACAGTTGAGTGTTAACGAGTCATACGTCACATTGGTGATCTCACAGCTCTTCAGCGGGGATGGTTTATCTGTAAAAGAATATATATGACAGACGGAAACTACCTCACACAACCCAGTAGTGCATTTGGTAATGACCCTGATGAGTCTGATCGGTCCAGATATGACGCGATGGCAAAATAACTCATTTAATTGTAAAAATATACATCGGTTAATAATATTTTTTTTCATAGTAATTTAAAGTGAAGATAAAGAGAAACATCAATTCAAAGCAAATAATATTCCAGTTCTATCATCCACAGCTTCGAAATCCTTTGAGATATTGATACAAAACGATACTTTGATTTTAAATCAGTTTACACACTACACATACGGAGATTCGGAAGTTGTCCTTTTTAACAAGAGCGGGTACTCACGATTTTTGTGTTTTTGTGTTGGTAAAAAATCGTGAGTAGGTACACATTACAGTTAAATGTATATAATGTCCGCGATGATGTAAGTTTAAAATCAGAAGTTGTGCCTTCATGTGTTTTCATATAAAAATATTATTTTAGAAAGATTTTTATTTATATACATTTAATTTCGTTAAGTAGACACTAAGACCGGAATATGGTCAATTTAATTTAGTTCCACGCCAATCCGAGATACTGGTGGCGGGAGTGCGTAGACGGTGCTATATTTTTCCATCTCAATGCCACCGGACTAAATGAAGCTAAACTTTTTTTCAGTGATTTATTATAAAATAAGCCTAGGTCGCATGTTGAATTTGTAAACAGGGCCATTCAAAACAACTTCAGTGAACATTTAATACTAGCCACTTGCTAGGGCGCTTTATGATAAAAAAATTAAAACTGTGTATTCTGCTGAATTCGAAAACGATGCCATTTATAATTTAATCAACATTTTGATAATCCGATTTTGAAGTAATCCAAGTCTTAAATAGGTCTCCATTCTAAGATATTATTTATGAACGAATCGGAACTAAATCATAAACCTAAACTAAATCAGTTGGGAGTTATTTGACAAATACAATCCGCCATTAGTGGTACTTTAGTCACGGCAGCCGTAAAACTAATGACCGGGATGACAGCCGAGCACGGCGCGCGAAATACTAAACTTCGTGTGAAGCAGTATGACAAATTGAACATTATAATGGTAATTACATGCAAATTGGGAGTACAAGCATATCATTAAGTTAGGTGATGTGACTTTTTGTACAAAAAACTTTCTTGTAATAATGGAATTAATCAACTTTATTAAGTTAATAAACGAGAAACTATTTCATCGTCGTTCATAAACAAAGGCTTCCGTAGAGCCGTATAAGACGCGATTCCTAATATGCAGAATGTGGTGAAAACGCATGTGTACTGACTATCTAAAGCTGCAACCGAACAAAGTTGAAGGATTGTTTAGGAATACACAGGAAGGATTTATAATAAGGAGCCTACCCTCCTTATTAACGCAGTTATTACTACGCACGAGTACTATCGGAATTAAATTTCAAGGTAGTATTGAGCGAGCACAGATCGCTTTACCTTGCCTCGATCATTGCCTTGTTTGTTAATCATCAGGTGCATCACAAGCAGGTTGGCTATGAGGAAAGGATGAGTCCGTTACATCTCGTGACTTTAACAAGATTTATATTATGTACTACGAAACTAAGTTTCTACAAAAAGAGTGTATGAATCCTTTAACTTCAACTCAACAACTCATGTGTTTCCCTGGCATGGCAGTGGCTGTTGGCGACTGTAACGATTTACCATGAGACCGTTTGTCCGATTGTCATCTTTAGTATGAAAAAAATTACCTGCAGGCAATATATGATACAAACAAGGCTTCTCCTGTCGACCCACGGAGTTTGTTCCTGTACATTGTACCCAGCCGTAGTCAGAAGATGTGTTCACCATATAATAGAATGTACCTGGGAAACAAATTCAAATTAAACATACTTACTTGAATACAAAAGGTACCGAGTAAGTTTGTAACTCGAAATACCTTTGAGGAGCAAGAACAACTTTTGCCAACTCCATGAAGTGCATAGTAATCAAGTTTAATGTTGGAGTGTTTTCTTTGATACATAAACATACTTAAACTTGAACGATACCAATAAAATTATGTAAGAAGTATTATCACATATGAGATATTAATTTAAAAATAAAACATTTATATTATTCTAAGAAACATTTAATGTTTTACATGAAGATAGTGAAGGAAAACGGAAAGAAGGAGTTTGCGTTCAATTGTTAACTCAAGTTACATATTATGCCAATGACTCTTCGATTAATTATTAGTACACCTTCATATTGGAGAGGCATGCGAGGAGTTGCAATCGTTTGACTTTATATTCTTATACTTTTTTCACTAATCGTTCACGTTGAGAATCCAAGATTGTCATACGCCAAAATAAATTCAAAAAAAAAAAAAAACTAGGAAAATTACGTTATTTATCAAATCGTCATTTAATTTTTTATATAAACTTTTAAAATTTAACACACTTGGCGGCTGTTAACAAAATAACAAACTTACTTACTATTTACCTTTTCGTGTACATTATTAATAAGGTTTCTTATTTTGTCAAATTTATTGCCGCTTTTTTGTCATCCACGCCTTTCGTCATAAACCGCATTAGTACTCGTCCCTCCCAATAAATAAAACTTTCGACCTTCCCCCCTCGAAAGCCTCCTGTATTCATAAGTGTCCACAATGCCTGTTGGTTCATAAGGCAATATTGTTACGATACACGTTTGAAATCAAAGTTAAACGATGCAATGACCACGAGTGCTACGGTTCTACGATTTCACTAGTGAATTTCCGTATATCTAAACATTAAGTCAGATACAATCAAATGAACTTACTGAGCGTGTTATGTGTGTTCAATGTAGACGTCGTTAGTTCGTGCTTGCTGTGGGTCGAGCTGTTGAACCACCAATGGTACGTCATAGGTTCCTGTCAACAATGTCAACGTGTAAAAACACTGGTCATTACTTTATTGTCTATGCAAATTAACGAAGGTAATTTTTGAGAATAATAGGAACTAGGTAATCGAACTCGTTTATCGGCTTATAAAAAAAATTAACTAAGACAAACTTTACTATGATTATAAATGAAATATAATGATAGCTGAACCTTATAAAAATCGGTACCGGCCAATTAGTTAGAACGTCACAATATAAGTAAGCAAAGTAAAATAAAACGTACTTTTTCGCCAATACCACACGCTGACAAAGACATGTGTGAGATTGGAACTTAATAAAGACTGCGTTGATGACACGGTGCCAGTTACTGTAAGACACTGGGAAAAGGCCTCCAATTACTGCTCTGCGAGTGTTTCGAGCCGTGACATGAGTTCGGAAGCTAGCGAGACGAACTTTTTAATTATCTTCAGAAAGTTTTGGCTAGTGATTTCTTCGGCAAGAATTAAGTCTGTGCAAGCTGTATGACAGCTGTATGTAGCTGTGATGCAGAGATAGGTTTAATTCGTTGGTCATATCAAAAAAGGAGGATATCCTTTTATTTATTTTTTTGTGTGTATGCTATTTTATGCGACATTTCCAAGATAATTTTTTATTTCAAAGTGTGTAATGGCGAGAGACATCCGTATAATTATGGTAAGGATTTGAAGAAGAGATATGGAAATATACGATGCAATTCCTGAGCTTGTACCACTTGTGGTTATGGTGTGTGAAATAATATTAAAACGTCGATTTTCTATGTCAGGCGTAGAAAAGTCTGGAAGGCCCGGAAATCGATATAAATAGCGGGCAGGGTCGCCCACAGGGTATTCGGTTCCCGAATACGATAGCGAAGAGTTCTCTCCCCACGAAGCGAAATCGAACTGCGATCTACTAGTGCGACTGCGACTGTGAGAGTGAAACAAAGTTTCTGCGGAACTATTGTGGCACTTCACGAAGCTGCGGATCCTGACACGTAACATTATTAAATTTTTATATAGGTAAATTGGTACATTCTCTGAGAAATAATTAGATGACAAATAAATATATTTACAGTCGGTGCCGAAAGTGTCACATAATTATTCAAAACAATATTCTTTGGGTTTTTTTAGGATTCTAAGTCTTTATGCATCCATGAGTTTTAGCTATTATAAAGTCTGGTATTTAGTTATTATTTTTATGAGCAATTGAGAATTTACATATTTCGCTATGAGTGTTAGAAAAATAATAATATGCATATTTTTTACAGTGGTGTATTTCATTCTGGTATTTTTTTCATGATGTAGACGCTCAGTTTATAAACTTTGTAAGTTATCAAGCTTGTCACAAAGTCAAACTGGATTCTCAGCACATTTTCATAGATATCGGCTTCAGGAAATCGCATGTAATAATGGTTCTTTGACGTAGCCTTCAATCAAAAAATATCTCTACCTATCTTCAGTTACACCAAATAACTGTGAAATCGTTGTAATTTACTATATTGTAAAATTTTGGAGAATAATTTGTAATTTTAATATCAATCAAGGTCGAATGGATATTGTCAAAATTTAATAAAACTAATTTTAATCACTAAATGACTTTATAGAGTGAGCTTTTTGACCGTCGCCTTTATTGGATTATTAATATATTGGATAATAAGCGAATTCAATGATTTTCAAACTGTGATAACCAAGTTAAAATCAGTTATTATTTGTTATACCAAATAACTTCGATAAGTTATGCAGTAGTTTATAATCGAAATTTGATATTGGTATTTAGTTATGTGTCAGTATGTTTTCAATGTTCAACTTCAACGCGGAACAATACAATGATTAGAATGTTCTGTAGATTTTTATAGAATACATATATTGCTGGTGAAACTGATGATTGGTTCGCAAAATGGTGAAAAATCACCGCTATCATCACAACCTTGACTCACCATTGAGAGCCTTTATGGCCATCACACAACGCTAGCAAGTGCAGATTCACAGAACAAGTACAATTTGAGTACCTTACAGGTATCAGGTAAGCTGGTTACCGCACGATATGGGCTGAAAGAGACTTAAGTGCAATATTTACGCCATACGTTAGTTTTAATCAAATTTTATTTCGATATTGATTAATAAATATTTCAATAATCATAGTCTTATAAACAGTGAAGAACAAAAAACCTATTAACAGCGTTTGCACGACGATGCGATATGCCCAAAGACATGGCATAGTTAAAATATTATAAACGTTAGAAAGTTTTATGTAATTTGTGTACCTATTTATATTTAGTTAAACTTTTATGTACACAAAATAATTTTATAAAAAATAATCAGGAAAGATACTTTTCTTCTCGGGACATGAATTTATTCTCATGGAATACGAAATAAAAGTTAATATAGAAGTTTTAATATGAAGATAGTTAACAAAGTTTTGACAGCTTTGGCGCAGCTATTGCAATAAATTAATTACTTTGTAATTTGTAAATAGTACTCATAAAATAGTAATAATAAATTTACTTCCGACAACATATTTACGAAATTAATTTAAATAACTACAGCGAAAACAAACTCTCAATAAAACTCTCTCTCTCTCTCTCTCTTATTAAAACGTGTATGTGTAATATATATTTTTTCTAAGTGTGATGTGTATGCATTGCTCGAGACGATGATATCCCAGATAATGCAAGTCATCAACATGCTAAGTACATATAGTGTAAATAATATGATTACTTTATTTTATATTCTTGTATGTCACACTGAATTGCTAGAAATGTACCAGCCGCAAGTATCACAACAAACATCAATCATGTTTCCACGCAAACATATATCCCGAAATTCTCTCCGTCACTCGAGTTTAAAAATGTTTATCCCACAAAATACACCTGTGAAAAGATTTACACGACCCTTTGTGGATTTGGTTTAAATTGACGAAAACTCTACCCTTCGGTAGATGGAATGTTATCGACAGGAATTCAATCAAACATCTAGGCACCGATTAATGAAGTTCATTTTTGTGCTGACGATCAGTTCAAATTATCAGCAGTGTAGAGTTCATTTCTCTTATGCTCAAAATCGATAGTTCGATAATCCATGTTATCCTTTGGTTATTCTTGAGAAGGAATTTACAAAACGTATCAGGGAAATTCTTTCAATTAAAACCAGCTGTGCAACAACTTGCACATGGAGAATCTGCGCTTTAAGTAGTCGTTCTGGGCGAACTATACTTAGTGTTCCTCAAAGGCGTGAATCCTTCAACCAAACCTCATCTTTTAATTCCTTGCAAAGACAACAATGTGCCGCCTAGAGTTCCAATACTGACCGCTTTCGATTCGTCTTTACCACATCTCTTTCCCCGAGACTATTGACGGTACAGTCCTAGACGGAGGTTTCAGTTAAAGCATAATGTGTCCACGATCAGATAAGTTTAAAAACAATCATTTAATAAAAGGGGAATTGGGACCAAATGGGTCATTAAATGACAGATTACCTTACACAGGCATGAAAATATCTACAGCATTGATGTCGTGACTTAGGTACTGCATATGTCTTTTGGGACGTGAAGGGTTGAACGAGGGTCGGACGGACCTTTTCCCGTATCGAATGATACAACCGTGATTTATGCGATCCGAGCACAGATTCCGTATACTATCGGTTATGACAAACCTCGCGAAGTTTTGCTAGTAAATTACAACTAGCTACGCTTATAGGCGTTATCGTACAAAAAGTAGATATAATTTCATTTTATAAATAAAGGATTTATTCATAACTCAACTACACCGCCGCTTATCATTTACATCGATGATTTATGACGTCACTCGATCAAGAAGTTTATGAAATTGTATTCTTTCAAAGTTGTATTATACAAACACTTTTCGAACGGCAAACTACGTCATCGCTTCAACGAATACCTACTGTGAGTGGTCCCGGAAGAACCAGCAGCAATATACTTTCTTCCTATTCGCAGTTACAGAAAGCACTTATGTGTATGGCACTTGTATGGCTATGTATTAATTTCATTTCCGAGCCGTCGTATCTTAATGTATGATTACTAGCTGACGCCATTAACTACATTTATAAACAAAATGTGTAGATGAAGTTAACACGATCAAAGACAGATCTGATATATGTATGTACATAGCAACGCTACACTACAGCACAACCACCACATTAAGGCTTCGCTATCACAGGAGCCATGTTGAAAAAATTGCGAGCCTTAACATCTTTTACTCATTCTAATCAATACAAAAACAAAAGTGTACGAATGTGCCGTGTTCGTATAGAATATCAATATACGCAGAGCTCAAGCGAGCTTGTGATATCCATCAGACGTAAGGTGTCGGTCACTTATATGTTTGTATGTACATACCGAGCTTTACATACATACTATCCGGTGGCTGGTCTGCTTGTTTGTCGGAAAAAATAAAAAATTAGCTTCATTTCAGAAGTTTTTATCAGGAATTCAATAAATTTCATGTTTGACCTATTTTATTGATTTATGAGTCAACTTTTCTGATTATATGAATTACGAACATGTTTAGATATCGCAATAGCTGTACAAAGGCAATTAACACTTTCGTTTAATATACGGCTACATTTATTTATTACATTAGGGTGAATTCGCTTACTTTTTTACTTTTAGATATATCCGAGGTCCTTTCACACGTGGAACAACTGCCGCTTAAACTAAATCCAAACGGTCATCTGCGACAATCAGAGCTCGTGCGTTTCTCTAATGCTGATAGGCGTGACGTCATCGTCGGTTCGGTCAAATTAGCTTCGGACATATTAGCTTAAAACTTGGCGTGTATAACTGCATAGCTGCACTATGCTTACCGTGTCGTATTCTTCCAAACCTTTGTATAACGATCCCCACAGAATTGGATTCCACGTTCGAGGTACGATTCATTCCCAATCACGGTTGTAATTGGGACATCGGGTTATTTCTGTGGCTTCCCTTGCTATTCGTGGTATTATGAACTTTTGCCCCGCCAGTAGCGTTTTGTCAAATCTAATGAAATGAGCCAAGTTCGATGTGTAAGCGTATACAGAAGTGATTACAACCGTTTTATCTATTAGAGTGTGTTTAGACGTTCACAAGAGGTGCATTGAGTGTTCAAATAGTCAAAAGTTTTTACTAAATCTTTAACAGAATTTCCATAAAAAAAATATTCTTATTCCGACAGAATCTTTCCCTGGAGTCAAAAGTATGCTACATTTTGATCCATTATATAAGTACAAATATGTCAAATATCAACCTAAACTATGCAATTGTTCGCACGTGATGTGGTAAGAGAAAGAGACAAATGCTTGAATATCGCTAACAGAGCGTAGAGATTATACAGTACAGTTTCATTATAAGTCTTGATAATAATACGTTTACATATTCAGTGAAATCCGATTTAAATTTCTCGCCTCTAATATCGCGTCCGCGGTGCGGAATTTATTTCGCACTGTCACGTTTAGCATAATGCAATTTCTTTTTTTAATTCTTTGAATAAAATATTTGCTGGATTCACTTAAAAGTACTCGCGCAAATATTATTGTAAGATTTAGGGTTAAAATTTTAAAGCAAATATAACTTTATGACAGATTATAAGCAAACGAAAATGTCTTGTATTGAAATCTGCCATGTGGAAACTTGTTACCAATTAGTGGCCAACCCCGACTTCGTTGAGGTCAAACAATTAATTACAAATATAATTATGTACATGATAATGTACCTTGTTAACAGTGAAATCATTTTTCAAATAGGTGCTGTGGTTCCGGATATTACTTTCCGTATAGACACATTCACAAAATTTGCACTCTATAATAAATTTTATAAATTTATCTATTGCACCGCCATGTGCTTTATTGCTTTTCTTGACCTTAAGGTCGTCTGGCAGAAAATGTTTATTGCATTTTAATCTCTAATTCATTACTGAAAGATCTCAAATTACTGTTAAAGAATTATCAAATAAATAAACCATTTACGTGGTTTGTGATTAAAATCTTTCAGAGCAGCAGCTACGGCAAAGCAAATTTGTGCGCAATTCGGTAGTCTTGTAACGAGTATCTAGGGAACTTTTGCTGAAAGAATTGTTTATATCCCAACTAGCGACCCGCCCAGGCTTTGCACGGGTGCAATGCTGATACTAAATACACTACAGAAAAACTGTGAACGTTGTATATAAAAACATAGCGGCCCGCTT
>DWPT01005738.1:0-11979 GCA_018251895.1 Agathymus mariae mariae
TTATGATGCAGTCATTAAAATTATTATATTATTAAATTATATTATTTAATCATAGGCGAAGGCAAAATGTTTTAAGCATGGTATCAGATACCGTTCATATATATTTTTATACCAAGCAGCTTTTCATAAGTTTTCAGTATGCATTTACAAAGTTCTATAAAAAAAATTCTATACGAAAGTTTGAAATGAAGTTTTATGAGCCAAAAAGAATATACAAAATATGCTTACGCTTTGAAGTTTGTTTTAAATCTTTATGAACATTAACACACTTCACAGGTAAATTATTAAGACATGTTGCAACAATGTGTATAATAATAGTATCATTGTCATCATCATCATCAGCAGGAATAAGTCCACTGCTGGATATAGGCCACCCCCATAGAACGCCATTTAGAACGGCTCCCTTATCCAGCGGTTCCCTGCGATTCTGGTGAGGTCGTCAGTCCATCTACTGGGGAGCGGTCCAAAGCTACGCTTTCCGGTTCGAGGTCACCAATCGAGAAATTTTGCTCCCCATCGATTGTCGCTTCTACGAGCGATGTGGCCTGCCCATTGCCACATCAACTTGCAAATTTTAACAGCTATGTCGGTGACTTTAATTCTCCTTCGAATCTCTTCATTCCGAATTTTATCACGCAGGAAAAAAAATAACAGTATGTTGTTCTTTAAATTTGCTTTTTACTATCGGCCCGCCTCGACCTCTTTGGGGTGGAACGGTTAATTACATACAGGTGGAATGTTACTATGAGAAATAACGAAAAGTACTTAAAGGAGTCTCGGGCTCGATTTCGATGATAATGCATGATTGGATTAAAGAAAAAATCCAAGCCAGGAATCGAGCCAGATTTTGAAAACTAAAAACATATTTACTGGTACACCGTTTGATAATGATGTTAATAACTGTTGAATTCTAGGAAGAAATAACATACGGCAAGCTTACGGAAAGAGCAAATTTTTGACACAATACTTTTTTCTTATGTTACGTACCTCTTAATATTCAACTGATTAATTGTTCAAAATATTTTTTTTCATTGTTTTCAATATATAGCTGGAATCGACGTTTCAAGGATTGTATTGCATTCATTCAGTCATCAAGTGCATTATATGTGTTTTTGTAGATTTTGTTTTTTATATAATCTCAGAGAAAATAAGCGATTAAGATCTGGTAATCTCGCCAGCTACGGCATAGCAACGCGTGGTATCAATAAAACTATCGCCAACTGCTGAATTGACATCTCTTTTAATTTACGGCTTTTATGAGCTTGGACGCCATCTTGTCGAAAGAACAATTAACCAGTTTGAGCTAAAGAATAATTATCCAGCTGTTTGAAGTCAACTTAAAATAACGTTCCGTCATAAATTTTAAAATAAAATGCTTTGTACTTCTAATACCGCACCAAAAATTAAATGAAAAACGCACTTGGCCATGCCAGTCTGTTATCCGTAAAGGATTAGTGTGTGGCTCATAATGTTTATTTTTTAGATTAGACTATACATTATTGAAAAAAAAAATCTTCCAAGTTTAAATATTGCATAAATAATAATAATAATAAACGTTTACACACTCACACCCCCGCACTAGGATTCTCTGTGTTGCGGGTGGCATGGACATATACAAATATGGCATCACAAACACCCATGACGCAATAACAAACATTTATCTGTCTCATAAATGTTTGCCCTGACCGGAATCGAAGCCGGGACCCCTCGCTCGGCAGGCAGGGTCACTACCGACTGGGCTATGGGGTCGTCAGTTGTGATATGTCTATTGTGGTAATTTTTTTAATTTAACTAATTGCAAAAATCAAGTGGTCTTATGTTTTCTTCTGGATGAAACACTTAACGTTTTAATTTAAATTGTTTACATTTTTTTTACCGTGGCCTTAAACTGTGAAGAGAAAATAAAACTTGGAATTAGAATGTTATGGTATGAAAAAATTTACGCTGCACCTGTATGTTGCAAAAAATATTGAGCATAATTTTGAACAAGTATGAATGTAGGTATAAAATAAAGACATTTCTTGAAACATGAAGCAGTTTATTAAAATCCAAAGATTCACCTGTATATCATATCATGTTCATGTCCTATGTGTATCGCGAATTATGTACCTTTCCAATTGTATTTCTTTTTCACATTTTTGGACTCTTTCTCTTTGTAATATTAGTATAGATAACAATGTATATGTAAACTGATATTTGCTTTTATGTGTAAATTCTTTTCGAATTCGCTTTTTATTTTTTTATATTGTTTAATTATTTGGCATTTCTAATTGGAAATCAATATAATCTGTCATACCATAACTATATAAATATCAAGTAGCGTTTTTATTCGACGTAACGTTGCACCTTAAAAGCACTGTTTAATTATAAAGAAACAATATTATATCATCATTCATATTGTCCTTCAGTTCTCAATGATTTTGATTCACGCTTTCTTAAAATTCATAAATACAAATTTATTTGTTCATCGTTTGACTCATTTATTTATATATTAATTATTATTATTATAAGATGTAGTGAAATATTCTTATAAGATATTATAAGTGTTACAAAAACACTTGAGTTCTCAATGTTTCTTAAAACTCTCGTTTGACATAGGCGCAGACACGGTTCCATCAGACATCGATGGACTTCGTTATACGACTTTATTATACGGTACTGGACCAGGACATTCGGAGCCAAGGGCATTGCCGTTGAACGGAACATCATCTGCACCAGCTGACGCAGTGCACTCGGCTGCAGTCCCTCGACAATGGGCAACACATGGTGGAGAGGATGTTCCTGTTTATGCATTGGGTAACAATTTAATTCTCCATTTTTGCTTCTACGCTACAGTTATATAAACAAGTATTTGTATTTTTTCAAATTTGTTTATTATTATAAGTAGATAAATAATTCCGTAATAAATTTGTTGTGAATTTTCTTCATTGTAATACTGATGCCCTAAAGTTTTTCTGTGCCGCAAATGTATATTCAATTAATTATAATTGTATTGTAATTATTTAATTACCATCCAATAATATCTGGCCAATCTTCTGGTAGTAGTATAAAAAAATAATTATCTCTATCACTCTAGTATTTATAACTTGGCTCTTCAGATATATTACTCTCTTACGTAGGTGATCTTATGGAGTTGATCTACATATCAGCGATGTACTGTGAATTCTTGAGCCACACACTAATCCTTTACGGATGTATGTAATGAATATAAGCACCTGGAACTGATTTCGTGTAAAGCTTCTATTTAACTAGTAATCGACTAATTAGGTTATTGTTTACGTGCATAAAATTTTCTGTCTCCAATATCGGATGTGCCGTAGAAACAAAAAACTTATTTAGCAATATGATAAATTTCTCCAAAGCAAACTTCAGTGGGGTTTTTGGGTGACAGCAAAGAAAAAATCAGTGTAAATGCTGCTTTTCCGCACTGAAATAAAAATAGGGCTCTTTTTTGCCCAGTTTGTAAATTTCCAGCCGCTTCCAATGCGAAATTTAATTGCTCATGATAATTTTCCCAATTATTCTTATGCTGCTCAAATTTCCCTGGCAGAACAGTATTCCCGATACTCGTGACCGACATTTTATTAGATTTACTCATCGCGACTATAATATTTTTGCATTTTCATTAAAACATTATTTAATAACGGAATTAGAAACTTTTTTTTCACTCCAATTCTATCTAATGCCATATGAATAATCAACCTACCCACATTATGATTAACATATACTACAGTTAGTATTAATATTTTCGTTTCATGTTATGGCTTCCCAAGTTTGTCGGAACCAAAATAAATAATAATGCCATCAACATTTCGTAAAGTTATTAAACTAACATGACTCCACAGGTCCCATGGCAACGATATTGTTCGCGGGCGTAGTGGAACAAAGCTACATTCCGCACGCGATAGCGTACGCCGCGTGCCTTGCGCACCAAGCGAGACGGTGCTCGGAGAATAACTATACACAGCCACAGGTAATTTAACTCTGAGAGAGAACTGCATTTGGAAATCAAATGTAATCAAACGTAACAATACAACACAAATAACCCTTATTGTACACATAGATTACATAGAATCACGGTAATATAAAACTTTTAGTTACAACAAGTTCTCTTATTCCTTGTAGTATAAGCGTCTCATTGTATGTATTATTAAAGCTTGTATAATGTTTTTAATAACAGTTATGTATATATTAAGTTGAGGAATAACCACATTACATAATAAAAATATTCTACAAAAATATTTAGTATACAGTGATTACCGGTCATTACTTTATGTTTGAGTGTTTATTGAATCCAAATGAAACATTAACACATCAGTGCAATGACAGACTTGTCGATTATTCTGAGGTCTGAGGAAGATATTGAAATATGTTTAAGATGTTAAGTCTGAAGATAATGTAAGGGTATATGTTTATTTGTTATTCTAACAAGTTACTTAATTATTTTCAAATATTTTTCTTCCCCTCGCTCAGATTAAAGTACCGAGTTGTGTACCACCAGAAGTGAGCAGCGTATCGGCAGCAGACGATACAAGAAGTGAGAGCACGAATGGACGTCGTGTGGTAGTCGCATCGAGTGTCATGGCGGACGAACGAGCGCCGCGATCGTTCGCTTCACCGTGCGCTACCTTCATCGTTCAAAGCTATCCACTAATATTGACCCTCATAATCACACTAAAGTACCCTTTAGCCCACGACTGATCAAGACATTTGATGTACACAGCAGACAAAATTAATTGCAAATTATTTTGTACAGTTTGTAGATACACCGGCACTAAGTTTTGTAAATACATATTTGATGAATGTAAATAAATGACTAACTTGTGATTTTATTTCCTTTTTAATAACACCGTATAATCATTTAAAAATATAAATTGATATAGCTTTTATTATTTATTTATTTATTTATTCGTCCGTGCCCGAGATTTTACTAGGGGGTGTCGACGGCCCCTGGTGAGGTAACCCCCATTGTTGGGCGGGGTTTTTTTTTCTTTTGAAAAAGGGAGAGTATTTGAATGATAAGTTATGTGGACTTCATCACTACTAAATAACCCTCGGCAGCCATTTGGCGCATATAGAGGCGCTCTGGGATTCGATCATCTGTATATGTGTTTTGAAGAAGACGTGCGGTGGGAGCATGCCTAATACTGCCATAAAACAAATTTTGAGCAAATATGTTTTTTTATTTGAAACTTTGCCTTTATTATCCAGGAACATTTAAGTAAAAAAATATTTATTTACTTTTCTGCATACTAATAGCAATAACCTCTTATTTATATCTGATAAAACTATGTATCTATACCATTTTAAAATATGTAATAAACTTGCATATTTAAAAAAAATTGGCAATGTGGACTTTCATAAATATTTTCAAATTATTTTTTTAAAACATTACATTAGCTGTTCATATGTTTTACTGCATACCTTTCAGTAGGTAAATAGTCCATAAGGAATATTATAACACGCAAAACCCGGTGAATTTCATTTATTTGTAGCTGTGCTATACAAAAACGCACAATAGTCTGAAAAATATCAACTTTAAAAAAAAACACAACCTGTGATATATTTCTTTGTATTTCATATTTTGAGTCCCTAATTGCTCTACTATGAGGTATTTCATGAGCATCCATTCTTTCCGGGACACCATGTATATGATAATAGCCGATAAAGAACTAGACAAGGCACCTGATAGTAAATAATCATTGACAACCATATAAGCCCCTAATAACCATAATATATATATATATAATATAATAATATCGGACCACACAGATGCGTTGCTGACCAAGGCAAGGGCTGATTATTATTGACTCTCCAAAGTTGCAACCGAAAGTTATGAAACACTTCTCATGGTTAATCAAATGGAAGGGTGGTAGTTAGCCAGGCAGAAAAAATATATTAATGAGAGTTTCTAATTCACCAAATAATCACTGTAGGAGCTCTGCTAAGTATGGGGTGTGTTTGATAGTTCAAGTGACTTTGGTTTTGTGTGCTATTCCCACGGTTATAATTTGTCTTGCCCATCGGTTGTGAGTTGCATCGGCCGGTGTTGTGGTTAGGTGATGATGAAGTTGATTAAAACTTGAAACCTCACACACTACACGTACCATATTCAACAGAGTACTTCTTACACCGGTTAGAACAAATTCAAAATTAGAACTCAATAATATAGTACTCACCCTGCATAATGGTTAAACTGGGTAGTTTACAATCCAACGACTCCCAGCAGGATGGACTGGGTGCTAATAGAATCGTCTGTTACTTTGTAGGGTGCGTGTCGAGTGAGTAGGGAAATTAGGATTGCAATCAACGATGGATGTCTATAAAACTATAAATGGAAACCTTTTTTTATACTGTTTTTTTAACTTTAGTATGTAGTGTGTCATTGAATACGACATCGCTTGAATTTAACCTGTAAAACACACATTTGTCATAACAGACCGAAATGCAAGTGTTTTTCTAAACCTCGGAACGTTTATTTTTTTTATCCATAAAATATGAGAACATTACACGATACCTACTTTTAAAATATGCAGTAATATAGATTGTCCGTGAGCACTCGAGTAGCCCAGGAGAATATTATGAAGCATGATCGTTCTGCTCCATTACATCGCTGTTACGTAAATAGTGGGCATGAGTGCTATTTTGACTCCTATAGCAACTAGTTAGCGCTGTTAATTAAGTGCCGACAAACCTATTACTGTCATTTATTTCCATTGATGGAGTGTTGTTATGAAGTATAACGTTGAAAGTGAAGCCATCGTGGAAACTGAACATGTTTTTATCACTAGATCTTGAATAACTGCTCTTCGAAGTAAGGAGTTTATTAGGGAACGCCGATAACTAATTACTTTGAAAATTTGAAGTATGATGGGAAAACGAATTCACTGGTTACGAAGTTTTATTGTGTCTACCATAACGGGAATGTAGAAATTTGATAGTGGTATTCCAAAGTCAATTTAACGAACTTGGATATCTGCCATCAAACTTTTTTCAACAGGCTGACTGACTGAAAAGTAAGGACATTAAAAATAATGACGAAGATAATTTTTTTAGGTGACAATGTATTTAATTTATAAGTTTGTTCAATTGTTCGTAGGTAAAATACTCATTATACACCAATATGTAAGGAAACATGCATAGAGTACATTCACAATCCCAGCACGTAGAATATAAAATCAACGCTTACAAATGAAAGGGAGACGTAAGGGTAGTTAAACTTTGTGAATTAATTTTTTCCTTAACTTCGTAAGAATTTTTATTCATTCGGAGCGCTATTTTGGGCTTTTTTTCATATTCATCTCATTTTCATTCCTCTCACTTTCATGTTGTAAGGAAGATTCAATATGTAGTAAAAGTTATAATATTCCTCTTGGGCAGTGTTTTGTCAACAACTTTAACTGCAAATATTTTAAAGTTCCTTCTTAATTCCCATTGCTTAAAATACCTAATTCCTAGATACATGCTTGAAGTGTTGTAGGCAACATGTCAACTTTTAAATATAATATCTACAAAAGCATTTGAAATAATAAAAAAGAAAAAACATCTTTACCGTTTTACTGTGATTTAGGTTTAAGGTTTTCTTATGGCGTTTTTATTTGGTGTCGATGAGTTAATGGACGATTAATGGACGATATGGATTTAATGATGATGATGGGAGGTGAACAAATATTTATAATACTTACAGCATGACTACCTTGTTTAGGAATGATTTTTGCATCTTCATGAATTCTTTTGATGATGGGAGGTGAACAAATATTTATAATACTTACAGCATGACTACCTTGTTTAGGAATGATTTTTGCATCTTCATGAATTCTTTTATCTTAGATATTAACGGCTTTATCAGTTAACCGTTATTTCACAAAGAACCTGATACTGACCGAATATTTAAAACACAATAGTATAAACCATCTGTATTCCCTTATGCCTTGTTTTAAAAACTGTAATGGCAATGTAATTAAATAAAATGTTTTTTTTTGTTGATTTAGTGATTCCTTTTTTAACTTAATAGCCAACAAACGAGTAGACAAACCACCTGATGATAAGTGGTCACCGTCGCCCATGAAAGAAAAGAAAGAATGAAAGACAGAAAGAAACTGGCTCTTAAGCCCCCAGCCGGAACAAAATAATACCAGTAATAAGATTAACGATTAAATGGTAATGTTGATAATATTCTTGATTCGTTTTTTATATCTGGAGGGAGTTGTTGTGGTTGGGGGGAATGGGATATGACACTCACTTATTTTTATATATATATTGCAAAAAATAAATACGCAGAAAAATTTCACTACAGTGAACTAACTGAATCAGTTATTTCTCGCTTTGTAGTGCAATTTTTTAATTTCTACTCTTTGAAGTCGGTTTTGTTTCTTTTTAAGATGCTTTTTAAATTAGGAATAGCCCACCGCGCCCCTCCGGCTTTTTTCAGGTTGAACAATTATTAAACATACATGATTGTTTAAAATTTTATGTCTTATCCCTTGATTAGATATCATAAGGTATGTTGATGTTTTATATAGCCTATCTGTGTAACCGCGTGTTATCAATACGTACCAATCTCAAATATGTATTCAAGTAAACACATCCAAAAGGAAAAAGTTATTTGACAACATAGCAAAGCGCTAGTTGTTGTTAACACACAAAAAGAGAGGCGAACATTTGTGTTACTTTTTTGTGTTGATACCTTTTCCGTCTATAACTTTTTCTCTTTGTTAGGTTTTCATTTGTTACTTTTACATGCTTTGATATCATCCGCGAGTTTCACTTTAAAAGCTTACGGTTTTACTGCAGTGATATTTTGTTGTACGTGCATATCTGTCAGCTGTTGTTTACATTTTTTCGGTCATGGTTAAGTTTATCAGTCATTAGACTAGATATTATCTGTTTTTTAGTATTCTTTAGAATTCGATACTATTTTAACGGCTGTATTATTGGTAATTTAAATCAATGAGTTTAGTTAAAAATTAAATTATTTATTACCGTTCCTAACAAAATTTTATGAACGTTTACTTAATTCATGCCATGTACTCTATCAGTCGTTATGACTTAAGAATTGAATAATAAAGGAATTCAAGTAGATCAGGAACTTGTGTAAAATTTAGGATAGCCAAAAACTCCTTTTTAATTACGTATACGAGTACGCAACCTAATACGCCCCCATATTTATAAGGAAACTGTAACGTGGGGGGTGTTTATGGTTGAATACTGTTTGTAAATTTAAAGGATAATGTTTCCCCGAGTTTTTACTTTATAATCAGTATATAAAAAAAATTATATCCCACAACAAAACCATCACAAAATATATGTACTTCGCGTGTTAACTTGCTGTTAACAACAAAGTACCTTTAAATGGATCTTACGTGGGACTCGCAGAGGCTGGACTTTTGTTATTGCGGCCAAACGAGGGAAATCAGATTGCGTGTATACCTTCCACAATCTATTTGAATATATCCGTATTTTATCCTTGCCCTTTTTCAGTGAATCTTTGCGTTACAGATATTCTAAAGCAATTTCAATAGGTTCTTAGCACTAACAGCAATAAAGTTCGTTACTTACTATTACCTAAATATTAGTTTGGTTGTTTCTTCATCCATTACTTGAAGTTTCTCATATCTGCAACATATTTTAAAAATTAAAATGTAGTAGTCAATACTAAACATGAAATCTTAAAAATACTGACACTCTAAGGTCAGATGTGAACAAGAAATGAGGAAGGTTAGATGAGAGTTGTCAGTTGGTCACGAGGTATTTCCATTATAAATAATGCATATAATTATTTCACAGCATCATTAAACACGAGTATTCTCTTGAGAGTTTTTAGAGTGCACGGTATGCACAACTATTCTTCTCACTCATAAGTGCTCATGTCGCATATTCAACTAATTAGGCTATTCGAGCAATTTAAAAAGCTTGTTATGTGATTAAAGTTTACTATAGTAAGTTTAAGGACTCTATATGTTTGTTTCAATAATATGGTTTCTAAATTAAGCCGTTAATCGAGACAGTTAGTGAATTAATTATGAGGTAATAGATAATACCGTTAGTAATAACAATATGATGTTACCAATTATCACTAATATTAATCATTGTGTTTTAGGTGGTAGCTACAAAACAATTGTCTCATTAGGACTTAAACCTTGAAACATGACGTTAAGTATCCAAGTTTGTCATTATATATCTCAACCCCCATGGTTAATGTAGACAGTGTTTCTAATAGAAATGAACTTCTTGTGTCTATCTTTAAAATCGTTTCACAAAAATCCCAGACAAACAAACTGATAGACAATTTTTTTTAAAGAGGATGGATACGTCTGGGTAGCGCGTCAACACTAAAAGTTCTAAAGTTATGATAAGAAACTTCTGCACTGAAGTAGGCAGTTAAAAATCTGTAGCCAAGTTATTAATTTGTATTTGTAGTTTTTTTTGTCCCGAACTTTGCTTCTAGTAACTGTTAGACAGATAACCCGTCAAAGCGCTAAAATATGTCATCAGTGCGCTACGTTTAATGTGTTTGAGACGCTGAGAAGAGTTAGCTTTAAATTTTGTAATTATGGCGTGGCTACTTTTAACGAGAGCTTGCTTTACCTGTGAGCGTGCGACACCCAATGCGCAACTATTCTTCCTAATCATAAGTGCTCATGTAGATTCTCGTAAAGACTTTCCAATAATAACAATATGTGCCCAGTACATAGATAATAGTAACTCTAATATGAGAACGATTAAATGATTTTAGGGTTTTATGGTTAAGGATGTGATATAAGTATGTATATGATTTAGAAAACAGACTTAGTCTAACATTTTTATAGGTCACAATTTACAAACTTTTATAAACCTTCTTTTAATATTAATTCGTTTCCTATCATAATAAGCGTTTCTTTATCTTTCAATAAATCGATGATACTCAAATTAGATGAAATAGAAGTGGTTTACGATTATCTTATGGACTTTACCCAATAACGGTTGAAGAATGTTTTCAATCGAAAACTTCGTATTTTTACTTTTGAATAATCGTTTCTCTCAATTAACTATAACAGCCCAGTTTTTAACATAAAATACCAGCATAAGTGGTCTTCAGTAGTCTATTAAAGCATATATTATATATCATTTTCTTGATCTACACGTACCTCATAATTTTATCATTATAACGTTTTCACCGTTAATTATGTCTTCTATTCTGTTTTATTCGACTTAATTAAAGGAGCCAAATTTCATGTATGTACTCGTACCAACGGTCGTTGTTATTTTACATTATCAAGATATATCATTAAATTTCTACCCCTCATCATCATCTGCTTTACCTTATTCAATTTTGTGGTGTATCGACTGCCTGGTATTTTCCTTGCATTCATCGTACTTTCCCGATATATTTACTTTTACTCCTACCAAATTCTTATCGCCACTAATACAATCTATCTTCTTCTTCCTTCCTCTCACTTAATGTCCACTTATATTCATAGTCATCGCTTTTTTTGGTATACACATAAACTTTACACTTTTAATGTCACTTAATATTCTAGCGTATTCGATGTACATTATTTTATATTCAATTCGATAGTTATCTGTATGTCAATACAACCACGTCGGAAGTCTAAGCTTACGAGGTCAGTCGTTCATTTATTTTATGTGCTGTATCTTTACAAAGGTGACGTTCTGGACGAAGATTTATGACGCAAACACGGCGACCCGATATAAGCCAGCTCGATTCTTAGATGGTTAAATTGACCTTTTTATTATTAGTTCTTACCTACTTAATACATCATATCAAGCGATTTCCAGTTCTAGCAGTTTCCATTCATATTACCAGTTCAGTTCTAGTGCGTAGTAGCGAGGTTCAAGCACAGGTAGTAGATTTTTAGTGCTGATTCTAGTTAATTTACAACCCATATTTATGGTCTAGTTCTGAGTCAGGTTATTTTACTCATTGTGAGAGGCATTATGTGAGGAAGAAAGGCCTCAAGGCCTGTTTAGCCATGATTC
>DWPT01005739.1:0-11979 GCA_018251895.1 Agathymus mariae mariae
ATGTTTTTTTATGGTAATAGCCGACAATCAAGCAGACGAGCCTGTCGATAAATGGTCACCGTCATCCATGGACATGAGCAAGACCAAAGGTATCAATGATGCGTTGTCAGCCAGGAAATGAGAAGAAGGTAAAAAATAAATAATAAAGCACTGGCTCTCAGGTCCCCAGCCGAAACACGACGAGTCGTTTGGCGGCTGACTCAAGCAGGAGGCTGGTAGCTAGCGAGGCAGGCTTCACATAAAGATAACAATACCAATAATAATATTAACGACTTAATAATATTACTGATAATATAATCCTTACGCAAAGCCCTACCACTAAGCAGGCTGGCTTCTATCGCCTCTTCTGCCAGCGTGGGATTGGGAGGATTCTAGGCCGCCCCAATACGGCCAAATACATACATAAGGTTTAAAGTCCCAAATTATACAGGTGGAATAAATATTGATGTGGCTCTGTTAACAAACATATATTTTATTAAAATTTATACAAAACTTTAACCAAAACAACTACCTAAACCTTTGCCTGTTAACAAAGAAACGACATTTGATGTTTATTTATTCACATTTTCTTTTACTAAATATTTTACACATGAAAATCTAAAATTAACATTTTAAAAACAAAAGACTGAATTAAAATATCTCATCTACTTTATTACAACATATTAAAGAGTTTTCATTTATTAAAAATAATGTGAAAGAACTGCATTTTCTTCACACACTATATATATCTGATATATATATCCTATGTCCATAAACAATCTGCATATACACGAACTCCAAAAATTAAAAAAAATCTCATTCTCTCTTTAAACCGGGCTTGATTACTTTGATTTGGATGCGATACAATTTCATTATTGGCATAGATGATACTCGTTCTTAAACAACACAGGCAAATACTGACAACAGAACTCGCATTAAGTAAAACGCATCATCGATAAAAAATTAGAAGCACGATGAGAGATGATGGGAAGGATAACGAAAATAACAAAAATTTACAACAAAGCTCAGTTGATAGTAACCATATATTTGATACATCTCATTTATATCCCGCGATAAAAAGATTTGTTTTTCTAATTTTACTATCTAGACCAAAATTCAAAAAAAAATTACGTTATTAACTCGGTATCTGGAACGCTACGAATGATTAAATAGTTTTTCTAATTAGTCCAGTGAATTATATAACAGTACTACTTAAAATTAAGAAGCTGAGAGTTTTGATGCAGAGTGCTTATCCATTAAAATATTTTATCATCCAGACACTTCAGCTCCTTTCATTATTTTACTCCCGCATGCCCTGAGTCAACTGTTTATAAATAGTGTAAATACAAAGGGCATAATGTTATCAAAACTATGTAACTTTGTTGCAACGCTCATATCTAATAATTTACCGACTTAAGGCCAGGTTATGTTATGAGGGCAATAAATAACTAATAGATAAATGAAATAGTATTTATTATATAGCTGTGACCCGACCTAGTTTCACACTTAAAAGTTCTATGGGGACAGATCAATTTCCTGAAAAAATTTGCTAAAGTATGATCCATAATACAAGTTCAGTGGTTTTAGTACTGTACGTGTGCAGACAGACAGATTGAAAGGAAAAAATTACAAAAATATTCGATGTGTTAGATAGAATAAATATACTAATAAATGTTGGTTCTAATCAACTTATAGATCTTAAAGTAAAACCATAGGCTTGAAAGCTTGACTTTGGATGCATCTACAACGATTTTAGTTTTCATAAGGAAATATTATATTATGAATATTGCTTAAAAAATATAAAAAATATATATAAAAACATATATAAATAAATATAAATAAAAAAAAAACATGTTACAATATGCCCACTGTACATGTCCTGTAACGAATTACTCACCCTTAATAAATTGTATAATTCTTGTGATGCTGTCAACGAATTCTACATGTAGTATGTCGTACGATTTCGCACAAGAAGGACATTTTCAAATATTGCAAACATGAGGAAGAACTTCTCAATTTTCATTTTGTTTATCCTTTATATGTTGACCGACAGTAAAAAAAGTTTCGTTGTTGTAGTAGACACAACAGCGTCCATGATAGATGAAATACAGATATTGAAATTTCACATCGATTCTGTTCTGACGTCTGTACAACTTTCAGGGGATTTTGAAAACTACATTCTGGTTCCATTTAGTGATCCAGGTAAGCTTTAATGTCACTTCAATATTTGAGATCTATTGTACTGCATAATATCTTCCTTTAATCTATTATTATTGATCATTGCAGTGATCTGAATACTCCATTCCTTCATCTTTTATTCAATAAGATTCAGTTTTTAATTTAAGTTTATCAATTAATACAGTCAGAGGTTCAGCGTTTTCATTCGTATACTTGTTAGATCGATAATTCAAAATTTAAAAGGATTTGAAGGAAATTTAAAATGATTTTGTCTGTAATTGTTATTCCTATGTAGATTTCATTGAATTAGAAGAATTTTTCATTAGAGTACTATTTCATCAATAGCTTTTTACGTTCGAAGTTTACGTTACGCATATTGTAGATGTTGGAGATCCAAAAATATCTACAACACCTGAAGGTTTCTTAAATACGCTAAGTGGTCTAGAAGTGAGAGGTGGTAACGATTGTCTTGAGAACTCTCTGGCTGGTATCGAAAAAGCTTTGGAAATAAGCAAGGATTATTCCAATATCTTCCTGTTCACGGACGCGCCAGCTAAGAATATAAACAAGTTACCATTTATTCAAGCGTTATGTCGGCAACATCAATCACAGGTATTAATTTGTTTCACATGAATTTTCAAATTTCACAAATTGTAGTTTTACAGAATATTTAACCGAATTAAAAACGTTATACATATTTAAAGTTTTGTACACTTTCATAGATATCACCTCAGGCCTTGATAAGAACCTTCGTTAATTTAACCATCACATTACAGACGTCATTAGAATACTTAACAAAAATGTTTATCCACGTATTGTTTTTAGTCTTATTGAGTTCATCATCGCCGATTGATTAGTGTTCAGCACTATAGACGTTAATAAATATTCAACAATCATTTTTAGGTAGTGATATTCTTAAGTGGTGAATGTCCGGGAGAGTCCGGGAACAATATGAATATTTATAATGAAGTTGCTAAATCCTGTTACGGTATCGCAATTCATTTAGACGTCCCACACTTACGACAGGTAAGGTTTGTTATAAATTATGCGAAGTGCTTAAATTGAAATAATGTGCTATGAAAAGTCGATATGATATCAGTATAATATTATTACTGATAATATAACTAAATAATTGAACATTTAAGGAAATGCTCAAATTCACGAAACAACTGGTATTGTTTGAAATAGAGAATGAATAATATTGAACGATTTTGTCAACAATGTTTTGGTCGTATCATGAAATGGTTTTATATTGATGACAAAAATTGATTGATTGATAAAAATTAAAGAAAAATAGAACAGCAGAGACAAATAAACAAAAAAAATTGTCCGATTGATATAAAAAAACTACCATGACTACATAATTATAAAATAGTTGTAAAGACTAATTAATGAACTAAAATGTTTATTTCAGGCCTTCAAATTTATGAAAGAGATAGTGAACGTAGAGTGGAGTGATATTCAAACGCACAAAGAATTCATAGGCCTTAAGCAGTTCAATGTAAGTATTTATAATTAAAGAAAGGAAGCTTTAAACATTATAGAACCTATGCACAATTGATTGAATGAAGACGATGCTACTAATACACCCATATATGTTCGAGTCATTTTTAATTTCTTTTGCATTGATGCCTTAATTTAAGAGGATGTACGTCTTCGCTAATAAATAAAGATATCAGTATTATTTATTAACAACCTACTTGTATCCAAATTATTGCAGTTTAACGTAGACTCGTATACAAAAGACTTGATAGTGGCAGTGGCGGGGGATTATCCCGAAATACAAGTAAAAAACGCAGATGGAGACAGTGCAGCAGTTGATAAAATCATGGATACCAAAAGTGTGCTCGTAAGTATTTATATTAGATACTTTATTATTTATGTACTGATAGATTTGTAAGTAAATAAAACACATATAAATCACCACAAAATGTAATTATTATTGTGTTATTATATATTAGTGTGTTTATATTTAATTACACCTGCACCTGTACGTGTAAGCGTCGATGACGTTTATGATGGTTGATTCTCCAAAGCTTTCTCGGTTTTTGTCAAATTTTCAACACGCCGATCTTGCGCTTATGTCAAAACGCGAGACAATTTTAACCTTTTGTGTGGTAGTCAGACTGATAATTTCATCAGCATTACATATGTAACCAAGCCAATTTATTGCCGGCTATATTCCGTAGTTATGGCGCTAGACTAAAATTAAAAAATCAATTTATTGTTTTTATTTGTGGTGAATGCAAAATCATATCTATAGAAGATTTTTTAAACTAATTTGTTGGTATAAAATACAAATAGAATATTTAATTAGAGAAAATATAATATTTAAGGTTATAAGTAGTTTACTACATTTAATAAAATAAAGTTTATGTATATCTCTGAACACAATAATCTTAAAAATCTCTATATTAATCTTCATGCTGTTTTCAATAATAAAGACATTCATGAAAAAGTTTTAAGAGTGGAAAATTATATAACATCTGATACAATTAAGATATAACTGTGTTGTGTAGGTACAGATACTGTCTGTGTATCGAGAATCGTATTTCTAGAACCGAAGCTAACAGGATTCATGCGTTCCAAATAAATTTTAACTTATCAATCCAGGCAAGAATAGTATAATAACATACGATTTGAACGAAGATCACTGCCAAATGGCGCTGGAATGCTCAGAAAAAAGACATGTCCTCTACACTTCATACTAGGCTAATTTAGTGTAGTAAGCAATCGAAACGTTTTTGTAAAGAACCAAATTCAAATAGAAAGATATATGATTGATTGAGTAATAATGCGTCTATTAAATCTTTAGGTGATCCGTTTGTTACAACCGCCGATAGGTCAATACGTAGCAGAGGTGAGCAGCAGGGGCGTTTCCATGGTCATATTCTACAAATGGAAAACTTTGGAGTTCCTTTATGGATTCTCACCTATACGGCCAATAAGCCTGAACGAAACTAGCATTGCACCTCTCCCAGGTATTGTTTTTATTTGAAATCAATGTTTTGAAAGCAAGTAAAAGATCAATTTTTATAGCATCACAGTAGGATAAGCTGGCGTTGTGTAAAAGTAAAGGTTATCTTACATACCGGCAATTAAACATGATTTTAACACATTCACGTAATTTCATTTGCATTCTCGATACGTCTATCAAAATTCGATTATGGAATGGAGTATTAAAATATGAATATCGTTACAAAGGAATATAAAAATTTAAATTAAATCAATTTGAAAGTTTCAATGTGTCAAGAGGCTTAACACCGAAATTCAAATGTCAACGCAAGCATTCTTAAATTCTGAAATGAAATTAGGTTTGACCTAAGCTGATGAAGTAAGCAAAAATAGTTCACGCGGTGGTGACAATACTATGTTTCGTCATCATCACAGTGTTTAACTGTCCCAATGTTGGATTTGGATCTCCTCAAATATACTTCATGATGTGGAAAATTAAGACCGTAGATTAGCACGCACGTTAGGTTTGAAAGACTTCACACATCTTCGAGAAAATTGTGGAGAACGCTGTAGTATACAAGTTTTCTCACAATATTTTCCTTTTTAAATGCATACAAAATTTGTATCCATACATTCAAATATTAAGCTGATATTGACATTGAAGCCACCGTACTTCCATTACTGTCTTTCGTAGCCATAAATCCCATCACTTTTTGTATTCCATCAAAATTTTATTTACATTCAGATGCCACAAGCTACTTGATCATTGAACAAATGGATTCTGATATCGACTTGTATCTACTGGAATTACAAATAGGCAGTGAGAAAACAACTTTACAACTGGAGATTCTGGATGAAGATAAAAAACTTTACATGGTTAAGGCGTTCTTCAAAGCCGACAAATCTTATCGGATTTCTGTGAGTTAGAAGCTTTGACTTTATTGCAACTTTCAATGAAGGTCAAAAGCGGGGTCTCCGTTTTGTATTTAGCAGGTAACGCGTCAGTAATGAGTTTAGTTTTATAGGTGTTCAAATGGTGGTCATCACTTACCATCAAGTGGCTCGTAAATTTTAGTGTTGGCTATTGACATAAAAGTGCAAGATGTTTTTATGTTACTATGATTTGTGAATGGAATATTATTTTTTGACATGTTAAATGTTAAAAGTTAAATGTTTAAGATCTCATAGATACATCTGTTCTTCTTTTGGCTATGGTAGTGGACTTGTTTCAATTGCCAGTAGATGGCGCCATCGATTGTCTAAAGTAGAAAGCTGCGTCGACAATTTCAACAAACTTTTATGCATACGGATGTCATTAATTCTTAATGTTCTAATTTTACCGATAATGGACAAACATTTGCAAGAAAAAGTTATTCAAATACAATATTTTAAGATCTTTTAAATTCATCCACCCAATAGTATTCAGGTATGTGAAATATATTGATTCGAATGTAAATATTATTATTGTAATATATAATGGAAATATTTCTCTTAATGTAACAGATCCATGGAAGTGACAAAACCACTAACGAAGTTATTAAAGGGGCAAGTAAATTAATGTTTCCTCAGTCAAAAGGTATGTTCCAATAAACTCTTTTTGGAGTATCTATAAATTATTAGTAAGCAGATTGTATAGTTTAAGCACTAGTGGGTTCGGGTCTTCTCTGGTTGAATTCGTGTGTTCACTGCATTGCATCGCTTTGCAACAGCGTTTCATTTGAGTCGCCTACGTAGAACGTACAATTAAAAAAGGGCGCAAGAGTGTCTGGAGGACTCTACCGTTCGACCCACTAACCTATAAAATTCAAAATCTATGTATCAAAATATTATATAACTTATGCACGTAATTTTTTGCTTCTACTACCGGTTCGAAAAGGTGCTTTAACATTGAAGGGAAGAAACGGCGAACGAAACTCCTCAGCGCATCTTTTAAAACAACACACCACGTTACAAAAGTTTAAACCAGTGCGGAACTGGCTTCGACACTGTTATTTCCAGGTGTCCTTGTTATTAATATATTCATTAATACTACAATAACCTTAACCTATAAGTTGTAGTTCCAATAGTTGATACTCACGTATCAACTTATACAACGGAAAATATTAAGAAATCGTTTTTTGGTAAATGACAGTTTGGATTAATTATAGTAGTCGTCAGATCAAGAAGTCACAGACACTGAAAAGAAATGTAATTTCTGACTTGACTGAGGATACTTAAATATATGTGAATGTATAAACAGCATTGTTTACTTTATATGTGGTCAATTCGTGGCTGATCTCCTAATTCCACATCATTAAAAAGTATATTCTCTTGCAGTTACACCTCATTCGATCGGACCTATTGTGGAAGCAATAAAGCCAGAATCAGATTTGGTGGAGTTCATGACAAACGTAACATTATTTTGCAAAGTTACAGGAGAACCCAAACCAGATATTTGGTGGGAAGACGACAATCAAAATAGATTAGCCTCTGAAGTAAGTTATTTGAAGTATATAGATAGATAGACAGGTGCTGTTTATTGTCCATCGCAATTAAATCAGACATAATATAATAATTATAGCAGAACCAACCTTATCGTTATTGTGGTGATTTTTCTCTCTCTCTCTCTTCTTATTTACGAGCCTAGCCTTGTCGGTGTAGCAAATGGTCCGTTAATAATCAGTTTCATACATTATGGTTTTGATAGCAAGTTATAAGCCAAACTGGAAACCTTCAGATGGTAAATGGTGGTCATAAATTGGATTGGCTACTGACTTGATGGTTCGATAATTCTCGGAGACTCTTCTTAAGCTTGTGATGTGTGCCGAACGGAAGTAATTGGGTAACTAGTCAACACATATAGCGCTAAAATTTTCAAAGAGAGGTTGGGTATCTCTTGTGATATCCATCCGGTATCAAAACTGGTAAATGGTTTATTGCTAACCAACAATCAGTTCCGAGGCTAAGTGGTTAATTACGAGTGCGTCAAGTTTACTTAATTATGAGGAGAGCTTGATACCCTGCATATTAGTAATGAAATAATCAAAGTTGTGACTAATGAGTTTGTAGGGCATATATAAGAAATAATAATCATCAACTATTATATCATCATCATACGTCATCATCATCATCATCATCCGTAATCATAAAAAATGTGTGCACCCAAGTCTTTTGCTTTATACCTTCAAATGCACCTTTGCACTTTTCTTTTCTTACAGGATGCTCTGTTTGAGTGGCCATCAACATATGTTAGTTACGCTACTATCAATAACGCAACCACAAACACAACCGTTTACTGTAAGGCCAAAAACATTGAGGGAGAAAGTTCCTTGTCAACAGAATTGTTTATTCATCGAGAATTCTTCTTTGAGATTAAACAAACTCCATCAGGTATAGCCAAAATTACCTTGTTACTACTCTTAAAAATTTTCGTTTTTACCAAAGACCTTTGCGAAGTCTGTAAAAGTTCACCAAGGTTATGTAATCGGTTGAGTAGTCCTTCAGTGTTCCAAAAACACAATATTGGATCTCATTACCATCATTATCTGTTTTGTTATTTTTCGGATTCTATACATCGAATACAGAAACATTCGCATAAACATGACGCTTTTCTTTCTGCAATATGATGCATAGAAATATTGTACCTGAAATATGATGCACGATATAATTATTTCATTAAATATGAAAAGATAAAGATAGAAATAGAACCAATATTTTGTTTACGGAAAATCAAAAAAATACCTAACTATACAGTCATCCCATGTTAAGAACTGATTATGTCGATAATAATGATGATGATCCATAGGTTGATGTCATCTAGAAATATAATTAAATACATATTGCATATAATTTTCCAGATGTAACAATAGAATACGGTACCGAAGAAAAACTATTTTGTGAAGCAGCAGCTTATCCTGAAGCAATCATAAAGTGGTACCATAACGGGTCTGCCATTGAGAATACAGAGAACGTCGAAATTGTTCCTGACGAAAATACGCTACTGATCAAAAACATGAGCTTAGATGACACCGGTGAATATACATGTGAAGTAAATAACAGCATCGATACGAAAAGTTTAGCAGCCGTAGTTGGGATATCAGGCTTAGGTAAGAGAGTATTCAGGGATGTAGGTATTTCCCTTCTCTTTATAAAACTTAGAAACATTTTTACATAAGAACCTAAGTGACGCAGACGGAATCCTTATAAGGGTGAAGTGAATTAAAATGTTACTGCATGTATTCATTGAAATCAACAAAAAGGGACGTGCATAAAATGAGATGAAAAACCCCAGTACATAATTAATATGTTATCAATTTGTAAGGTTATATATAATTTTATCTACATATTCCATTGAACAGAAATTAATTACCGTGAGAATTCCGTCTCTGCACGGGACCCTAAAAATAAGGAAAAGAAAAATACCTTATATAACTACAAATTATTGCACAGATATAATAAATGTTATATTTAAAATATTACAGAGGCACCATCTGTAGAAATAACAACTTCTGAATATATTTTGAAACCCGGAGAGTCAATGGAAGTTGAATGCCAGTAAGTTTTTCGCATCTATAATTAAATTTGGTATTTTATAATAGTTGTCAACACTACTAGAAGATCATATACTATTATATAAATATGAGATTACAATTATTATATGTGTACAGCGGTACACGGAGGTGGTAACCGAGTAGTTAGCTAGTTGCCTTGTAATTATAGCTCTAAATATATTCTCATAGGCTACGTATCAAATATGTGTATATAATAATTAATTGTTGAACCCGAGCAGGTCGGGACGGGCCGCTGCTAAAGTATAAAAAAAATGCGATTTTTGTGAGTTTGTGTGTATGTAATCTCCGGAACCTATTAAAATAAAATACCGTTTTAGAAAGTTCTTTTTTTCAGATGGATATCACACACACACACACAGACACACACACTGTTCAATCCAAATGAAGTTAATTCGGCCTGCTCGTAATTTTTTAATTAAAGAAGTATTTAAAGAAGTAATTTCTTGGTCTGATGAAGTCAGAGTTTCGAATCAACTAAAACTTATTTAAACCTTGCAGAGTTTTAAAAGGTAAACCTGCCCCCGAAATAACTTGGAAGAAGGAAGTCGATGATGAATTCGTTGACATTCCTGACGGGGTCGCCGTAGAGGGTAACATGTTAAAAATATCATCGGCCACGGCTGAGCACAGGGGTGTTTACAAATGTGTGGCCACTAATATTCTAGCAGAAGACTCCAAAGAAATAATAGTAAAAGTACAATGTAAGTATTTTTATCTGGAGATAAATATTGGCAGAAGTATTTAGTAACTAATGACTATGTCCTTTTTTTAAGGTTCACATTAAACAATGCAATTAAAGGTACTTTCCGAATTGAAATTCATTTACTCATTTGTTTGTAGAGAAAATTTTCGTGCTGTGTAAAACGCAGGTGGTATATAAATGTACCCCAAATGTATGTATGTATGTGTCTCGTATCTTTAGAACAGATGAATGCCAGTGAAAATTCAGTATGATAAGATTAATGAAAAAATAATTTTCATAACGATATATTTTTTGGTCAAATGTCCAATTACCATGCACATACTAATTGAGTCAACAATCCAAGATCCAAAGGAGTTCAGACCAAAACCAATTACAACGTAGGCTAGAATCGTGCGCAAAATCGCAGAAGCAAGATGTAAATGTAACAATTAAACTAATTTATTTTTTGCAAGGTATCAACAAAGTAAGACTGCAATGTATTAAATTTATTTCTACCCGTAATTTGATAGCGTATAAAATACATAGAGGAATCTTGTGAGTTACAAAAATATCGACTATTACCCATGTTCTTAAAGTTTCTCCGTTCACACTTCAATACACTACTGTCTTATCGCTCCTCCTCTTTTTCATCCACTCATACGTTCTCTTTAACAATTCACTCAAGTTTCCATTCCAGTCCGTATCACAAATAAATCCCACATAAACATTTGTAGCAATTCTTGCAACTTTATGTAGATTTTAATTGCAAATATTTTCAAGCAGTCATTTTATTCATGTCAATAATTCAGACGCTCCGGTAATAAAGAATGGTGACGAGATTAAAATGTTTAATGTGGGAGAAATGGCGCGGTTGGATTGTGAGGTAGACGCCGAGCCAAAAGCCATGGTCCGCTGGGATATGCACCAAGATGATCTCATCATTGCCTTAGATGATAGACACAGAACGGACGAACGTTATACCCATCGGTAAGACACCCTGCTATAAAGATGTTAAAGAGAAATTGTTTGGAGGCAATCTATTTTTTCTAGCAAACTGCCCTCGTTTCGCTTTAGAAAAACTACGTATTACGCTTAGAAATAGCATCTGCATTGTTATTAGGACTGGTTTTTCCTCGTTCTATGAATTAGAAATATATTAATTTATACATTTTTTTATTTATGGATGTATAAAACTGAAACTAACTTTAAATTTTAAGTGATGCTTACTGCAATACATTAGTGGAGACCAGAACAAAATCAGTTAAAACCGTTTCTGAGATTACCACGAACATACGCGCAGGCAAACAGACAAAAATTCTAACAAGTATTTTTATATATATCCTTCACGTACAGGAAACGATCTGTTGATCGTATGCTGCTCGTAATATCTATTAGACCAGGGCATTTTAAATTATGAATCGGAGGACACGTTACGTGATCGATTTTATTTTTCTTTTATATATCCATATAGCTTTATAGTCCTATATAAACTTTAGGATTCTTTAGTTACGAGGAAAAACCAGCCAAAAGCTTTGATTTTTAGTCAATATAGTAATTTAGTTATTTATTGAAATCATTCCTTTAGATCATGGTTGCACAGACTTATGAAGACTAGGGGCCACTCGGGCAAATCAT
>DWPT01005740.1:0-11978 GCA_018251895.1 Agathymus mariae mariae
TTAAAACTAACATTACAGGTATCCCCAATTCGTTAGTGTACCCAATTATGTTTAAATTTATATTACAGTAAATCTAAATAATCAATGTAATCAACAATCCCTTAATTCAAATATTCAGCATTAAAGAAAATTTAAATATTCAATAATATAAATAATCACAGTAATTAGCACTAATGCATTCAAATGTCACCAATAGTCACTATGTAATAATATAAAATAAGTCATGTCTTAAATTTTGTCAATAATAGAATAAAAAAATATACCATTCATTCCTTATAATCAATATAAAATAAATAAAAGCAATAATTTAATGTCAACCAATAAATCCGTTAAGTAAATTTGTATCGTCACAATCACGGTATATCCGAGTAATTAGATACAACACCATGAACGACCCTCGTGAACTGATTCAGTGTACAGCTGAATAAGTCAATGTGGTCTGCTACCGTGTTAAGCGTGCTCATAGCTCGGGTGAGCGGCGCGTCGCGCAACGCGGGCGCCGACGCCTCCCGACGCAGTACGTCATTCGGTACGTAAAGCTTCATCTCCTCCAGGATTGCTGGATTTTAAATTTTCCCCGGTAATACCTCGAAAAGGTACTTGGCG
The DNA here is from genome assembly GCA_018251895.1 of Agathymus mariae mariae. Taxonomy (NCBI): domain Eukaryota; kingdom Metazoa; phylum Arthropoda; class Insecta; order Lepidoptera; family Hesperiidae; genus Agathymus; species Agathymus mariae. The sequence continues at coordinate 607 of DWPT01005740.1, forward strand.
AGGGTAACCTCCCGTCTCGTATCCAATTTACTGTATCCCACCATGCCGAGCACGAATAAAGTGGGGTACAGCAATGGATACCACCGATACACGCCATACAATTTTAAGTACAGGATCTGACAGAAATTGTTTTGGATGCGTTCCAGTATTGATTTATACTTAATCTCACTAGGAGCCCATACAACCGAATTACACTCCAAATGACTTCTTACCAAGGCTTCACATAAGGCACGCAGAGCACTGAAGTTGGTAAAGGCACTTGATTGCCTTAATAGGAAGCCAAGGTTTCTGTACGCTTTCTTGCATACTTCGGTTATATGGTTTTGAAAGTGAAGATCAGCGGTAAATCGGACGCCCAGGTCTTTAAGTTCCGTAACACGCCGCCACGGCTCACCCTCGACATGGTACAGATAGTGCCGCAGAGCGAGTGCTCTGCTGAATGACAGAACGGAGCACTTGGTCACGTTGAAGTATAACTTGTTCTTGTGACTCCATTCTACTATCCTATCTATGTCTCGCTGTAAACTATCATGGTCCGAAATGTCTCCCACTTCGCGAAACAATTTCAAGTCGTCAGCAAATAGAAGACATGTCGACTCATGGATCACCTCCGGCAAGTCATTGATGGGGTTCTAAATTACTGCCTTGGCTGACACCTGATCTTGTCAAGTACTCGTCCGAATGACATCCGTCTACATAGTGATGCCTGTCCCGCAAGTAGCTGGCAAAGAATGCCAGCGTATGTGGCGTGCAGCCCACGCCAGCCAGCTTCGCGAGCAGGACGTCATTATTAACTGTGTCAAATGCCTTCCTGAAGTCGAAGTAGGCGACATCCACCTGCCCCCCGGCATCGAGTGTTGGTACCACCCGCGACATTAACTGCAGCAAGTTCCCTGTTGTCCCCCTCCCCGGACGGAAGTCGTGCTGGGCGTCGGAAAACTGGGACTTCACTTGCGCATGCAACGAGTGATGAATTGCTGACTCGAATACTTTGGCTGGAGTACATAGAAGTACCACCGGTCTGTAATCGCCCGGCTCCGGACCTCCCCGTCCCTTCTGCACCGGCACCACCCGGGTGAGTTTCCACCGGTCGCGAAAGGCCGCAGACGCGAGGCAGACGTTAAAGACGTGCAGCAAAGGCTCCTCCAGTGCTACACGACAATCCTTGAAAATAAAGGGGGGGATGCCGTCGGGTCCCACTGAGCGCTTAGGAGGCAGCCGCGCGAGCGCGCGACGTTCCTACACCAGCTGCAGGCGTGACAGCTGCACGTTAAGAGCGCCGCCCGCTGCTGCACTGCACTCTGATACGTCCAGTCGCGGCGGCTCCTGGTTATACACAGAGAGCGGTTTCCTATTGTGGACTTACTTTGCCGAATGTTGCGTCGTTTCGATCGTATGAAGTCCCAAAAAGATTTCGGATCTGAAACTAGTCGACACCGACACGCCGCCCTCGCAGCCGCTCAATACCAGATCCAGCTGCCTGCCGTTACAGTTAGGAACTGTATTACACTGAACGAGCTCGCCGTAGGTCACAAAATATTCATAATGGTTGTATACTTATACTATTACTCGAATGTAAATTGAAATCACCAAATATCACTACATTATTTCTATATCTAACACATATATTTTCTAATACTCTAATACTCGAAACATTACAACATAGTCAATTTCATAAGATTTAGGTGGAATGTATACCACACAACATGTAAATAAAACCTGCGAAGTATATGTACAGACGCACACACCAGTTCAAAGTTGTACCTGTTTATGTTAATATCGTCCGGTAATGGTACTTGCCGCAACACGAACCGCGGCGCGGCCGCCAGCAGGACACCTCTCTGCTTGCGCCGGTCCGCCCGGTCGCAGGGAACCACGGAGTACCCTGGTGGAATTATCTTCCCACACTGTTTAGAACATTACAGCCCGTCTCCGTGATGGTGAACAAGTCGGAGCCCGAAGATTCTAATAAAGATAAAAATTCCGATGTCGTGTTGATGATGTTCGTAGGCCTTTTACGTTGTGATGTAAGACGGTAATAATTCCATTATGCCTGGGTCTGGTTATTTGTGTTGTTTGCTTTACGAAAAAACAGCCATTCACTATATTCGGCATTCTTGAGCCAGATGTTTGTATCGCATAATTTGTCAAAATTATTTTCGGATACGCATATTCTAAACGAAGAGTATCCTCGTTCGGTTTTATGTTTTATTTTGTCATCCTTTATATGACAGTCTTCCCGCCGGGGCTGTCGACGCTCGGGTAGGTTCGGCTGGTTTGACTATCGTTATGATCTTGCTCTTCGATCTTGATCGACTTCGGTCGATCGTCGACATTCCATATTGGCTGTTGAAAAGGTTGCGCGTTCATTCTACCCTCTTTTTGTTCGATAATTCTAATACTCCCCGGTTAACAAAAATTTGCACAACCACTTATCAGTTTATTAATTAAGTTATTTTGATCCAGAACGGTATTTTCCAGTGAGGTCAGTTTGTTCTGTAGGTCGATCACAGTTTTAGTGAGATTTTGATTTGCACTTTCCATAGATTTAGTGGCCATTTCGATTTATCCGAATATATTCCCGACAAGTGCCTTAAGGACGTGTGTTGTGGACCTACCTTTCAAAAATAGGTGTACTCACCGTAGCCAGTCAATATATCAATAGTAATTTAGTATTTATTAAAAATAATTTAAATATGTATAAGTTGAATAGTGATACACACAATCATGATTCAAGAAATAGGCATAATTTGGTTACGTCTTCATATCGTCTTAGAAGGGTGCAGCGTTCTTTTATGGGGATTGGAATTCGTTTTTACAATAAGATTCCTAAGTTGATACGTGAGTTGCCCGTTGGAACTTTTATGGGCGTATTAAAACACAGCTTATAGGCAATGCATATTATAGTATAGATGAATATAATAATAACAAGGACGCTTGAAAAGAATAGTGTCGAAACCGGTTCCGCACAGGTATAAACTTTTGTTATTACTATGTTGTTTAAAAGATGTGCTGTTCTTTCGCCGTTTTTTCTCCTCGATGTTAAAGCACCTTTCCGAAACGGTAGTAGAAGCAAAAAATGACGTGCAAAAGTGTATTTACAGAATACCTATTAAATGATTTTAAATTTGAATTTGAGTTTGAATTTAAGGCTCATTCACACATCACATTCAAGGACCCTTCCCAGTCGAGATATTTACACAACGATTCTTGACACCAATCGGCCATGCATAAAGTTAATAGTATTATAAAATGCTTGACAATAATGAGCACATTTCAGAAGATATGCTTGCTTAAAATTACCAGATTTTAAATGACTTTATAATGGTTAAGTGAAAATTTAAATATATAAATAAATATCAAAATGCACGTTTTATTTTTACACTCTTTATTTTAGTGAAGGCTGTAAATTTGTTATAGATTAATTATGAATTATCACTGTGCCTTTGTGGCAGCCGCGGCAGCAGCGACAGGCTCCTTGGACGCATCTCGTGTGACCATCGCATCCTCTGCACCACGGGTTATCCCGGCAACTTCTACTTTTGCCTGCAAACAATTACCTATTTTAATGCTCGAGACTTAGAGAGGTAGAGAGCGCTCAACGAGAAGGTTCCTGATAATCTTAAGTTATCTACATTGTAGGCTCGCTCGGAAGTAGGATGAGTGCAAAGTGTCTTGAGACAAGTAAAGAACCTACTACCATAAATAATGTATTCATTAATCGTAAGTATTTAAAATATAAATTGACTCACATCCGTCGTGCGAGGAGATGCGCCTATTGCCTCGCCAGGTGATGCTGGACCGGTGGCATCTTTCTTCTCATTTTCTGCTGCAGGTGCTGCACAGGTTAGCTGCGAAAAATGGCAGTACCCGAAAAATCTTAGTACCGACAGAACTTATGGGATTATTCTTATAGACTTATCCATAGTAATATGAGGTAAGTCTTATATTTTTCCTATTCATTATACTACTAAGCAAATTCAATCTGCTGCTAGTAAAAACTACAATAGTCTCAGTAGCACCAGAACCAACTATTGGCCATTATTTTTAATGTTACCAATTATTTAGCACCTATTCCTATAGATATGTGGAAACGCCTTCAAGTGCAGCTAGATTTAGGTGGTATATCAAATCGTTGACCAAAATAGTGGAAAGAGAAACGTAGTAGTAACTTGGAAAGAGATCGGGAAAGAGCTTGTAAATATAGTGCGACAATACGGAAGTACCTGTATTTTTTTTTATATAACTTTTTTTTTTATATTATATAGTTGTACTCCTTGTCCTCTTGTCCGCATGTTGATGAACATAGTCCGTTGTTTTAAACTTAATTAACAGACGGGTATTGACCCCTGTGTTGATTGATCACTGCAATCAGTGGACACTGAACCTGACCTATGGAAGTAGAAACCTATTCTAAACCTATTCATAGACTAAGGCAAGAAATAATGCTACTCAAAGCAAATACGGATAGCATATTTATTTTATCTACACGTTTAACATTATTGTAATAACATTGATTATGATTTGCATCTCGTTTCTTCGTCTTAGCGACGATAATTTATTTTTGAAATAATTGAAATTAAAGTTTACCTGAATAGCCACATAAGCGAGCGTCACAACGAGGACCAATCTTTTCATTTTAGAACGATTAGAACTAACATGTAGTGGCCTATACTTACCGGTCTAATTTATAACCAAACTGGAATAAAAACAAAGATTGTTAACACAATCAGAACTCCGCTTGTTTACAAAGCATTGCCGGTAGAACAAAGCTATCGATAGTAGTAGCCTTTTTGTTATCGATCGCTTCGATTTGGCGAACCATCGAATAATTGTTTTCTTGACCGTGACATTTAATGATGTTTGGCTACCCAGTAGTCGATCGTTGTCGCGTATGTCACTCTTCTTGCAATTAACGCAGGTCTTGAGAATACGCTTCGTTAACATTGTGCTGTCGGATTTAGTGTTCAACCTTAGATAGCCAACTGAGGCTTAATGAATTTCGTATATATTAGGGCCGACAGCTTAACCTACCCTCCGAAGTATGGAAATGCCCAAATGTTTTTAGTGACTAATGTGTATGGAAGTAAAGCTTATCGCCATCCGATCCGGTTTACTTCGAAGAACCAGCCCCGCTATGGTTTATCATTTTGACAGTGGTGATCTTCCGTTCAGATGAAGAAGTTTTTTTGCTTCGATAATCATAGAAGCCAATAACTTAAACCACGGAATTCATACCTGCAATACATCTACGTAGCGTCATATCACTAATATGGTCACTAAATATCGATAAAGTTTCGCAATAAGGAGGCATTAGTGATGTGTTACAAGTTATGTTGCAATTAAAAAGTTATATCAGTTCGACATCTACAATATCAATTCTAAATCAGGAGCTCCTTAGGTTTCGAAGTGCAGCACTTTTATGTCATCAACACTAAGTTGAATCATTAACTTTGTGGCAATGGCTTTTTTTGCAATCGAAAGACAAGTTTTTTATATATTTTTTTACAGTCAAATTATTCAAAGCCAGATCCTTTATTGAAAACAATTCAATGAAGAAGTGGCTAGCAACATCAAGGACATTTTTGAACACTTATAATACTTACCCTATATTAACAGGTCTAATTACTTTACTTACTTTCTTACTTAATCTGTAGTAAAATTCCAGTGGTTCTATACAATAATTTGTCTCTTTCATCACAGAACTAGTGAAAATATTTACTATCAATAGTTATATCAACAAAGCTGCCAGGAATTAGCTGCTATTTAAGGTTATATAGTTAGTAAAATAGCAACACTACGAATTGGATTAGGCGGTGCATTGCGGGACAGCAGACTCTCAAACAAGGCCTAGGCTGGAATCTTCTGAGTAATTAGTAAAATGGTAAAAAAGGAAACTGCCGAATATGATTGTTGCAAGGCCGATCTTTCCGGAGTTTCTAAAGGGTTTTTTAAAATTAGTTTGATTTTTTTTAAACCCAATGACTTATCGTCACCACTATGCAAAAAGGAAAAATGCAGTGCAGTGTAATTTTAGGCAAGATTTAAGATGTGTTTGAGATTATTGTCAATCATTATTTTATTTTATAGCTCTGTCAGTAAAAGAAGAGTAAAAATTACACGAAATGCAAAATACCGGTAATGGCATCACGCAAAGAGCTGAAATATAATTTCAACGAAGATACCGTAATTTATGTTACTGCGTGAAACGATATCAAATTTATAATAAAAAGTCTCATCATTATATCGAATGTTACATGAAAACATACTTAATCGTAAATTTGTTTTATATTTACCTCATAGTTACATCATTTACGATGTTCCATCTTATTAAGTTGTTTAGAAGAATTCGCTTGTAAGCTATGCGGTCGCTTATTGTGCGTATCGTACTTACCAACAAAAGCGTATTAAAATATGTATGTATTATTTATACTGTTGTGGTGTGCAATTAATAAGGAAATTAAATAAATAATTTCTTGATTCCAATTTGATTTGGCATATTAAAACTAAACGCATATGTCAAACAATTTCCGAACGCGTTAGCCTTGAGACGTTGGCATTTTTGGTATTTTTTCTGCCAGCTCGATTCAATTACATTTGGCAGATGTGTGTGATGTGTAAATGTTAAAATGGTTTTAATTGAAAATAGTGAATTTTAAAGAGGGTTTTAACTGAATCTCGTCTCGGGTGATTTTTGAAAGACAGGAAATATCCATAGTTTTAGTTCTTTAATAGATCTTTATTTATAAAATGGCTTCTAGAGGTGGTATTATGGTGACGGGGACAAACGGTGCAGATTTCGAACACAGAGAGAAAATAGCGATTCAATATCAATTAAGGTGAGTGAAGGTGTATTTTTATTCCTGTAGGTTGCTTAAAGGGTGCCTTTGATCTGGAGTGTGTGACAGACGACATTATTTCATCAAGTTCCGTCAAATTATTTTTAGACGAAAGCAATTGATAGAGAATAGATTTCCCGCCGTTTATTTAAACCTGGGCAATTAATAGTCACGCCATTGCTTATCATTTGCTAAAAAGCTTTGAACATTGAGAACATTTGAAAACAACGGAGAACAGATAATGTTATAAGGGCAATAAGGGAGCTTAAGTGGGCAGGCTAATCAGAGGGAGTAAAAAGTGGTCATGAATTGGTTCACAAGTGGCAGGAAGCGAATATGAGGTAGACCTTTTAGACAGTGAGTGGAAGATATTACAGCCGTAGCAGGTAGTACATGGATAAGAGTAGCTAACGACAGAGAGAAATGGCGACAGTTGAAGGAGGCCTTTGTCAACAAAAGACATAAAGACAGGGAGTCGATGTATATTAAATTAAGTTGAAAAATATATATTTTTGAATAACCATGCATATTACTGTCTGAATAAAGGCTACTATTATTATTTTTAATCAATAAATAATGCTTATTATTGAGCTTCTTTTAAAATTCTAAACTTTCTAAGACTATGCCTAGAACGTAATACATTATAAATATCAGTAAGCATTTTTGGAGCGTTGAGTATTAAAGGACAAGCAGATATATTAGATAGGTAGAGATAAAAGAAGGTATAGATATCGGACAACAATGGTGTACTATGTGTAATGTGGTAAATGAACCAGAATAATTATATTTATCTTTTGCTGCTCTGTAACCACTGTATCATCTCTGGCACTGGGAGCATTACAGCCTTGTATGAGTAGGGTTCCTGGGGGAATCTAAAAGCTTGATTTTATGTTGAATCATTCCAGGGCGCTGTGAGTTTGTAATCTGTATTGGATCAAAACCTATTATTTTTGTCATTGTGTATTCTAATTTGAACAAGTATTTGTATGTAAATATCTTTATTTCCCCTGAATATACAACGGCATACAATTTCTTTTCCAACTAAATAAAATATGATTATGAGGTTGTTGTGTTTGTGAATGCTATTTGTATTGCTAAAAAGAAAAATATGCACAGAAAGATAAACCTACGAGAGGACTCAAAATGTGATCAATTAAATGGATTATATAGTATGGCATAGCACAAGTCGAGTGCCCCTGTATGAAATTGAATTAAGATTACAGAGTGTACCAGCCGGAGCTAGTTTCTCTGTAATAACCTAGCCGACTTGGCGAGGACTACTTCACTCTCACTCTTCAGTGGTCTTACAAACCTCGTCAATAACATCACGCACTTGGACAGATGCACCAGTGACTCTTTTGGGACAAGCTACAGTAAGAGTGGAATATAAAGATAAGGCGTAGAATTTAAGTGTCATAGTGGCTAAGGGTAGCGGTACCAATCTACTCGGACGAGACTGGCTAGGTCCATTAAATAACTGTTTAAAATTAAATTTTGTTACAGATTCATTTTCCGCAGAGATTGACATGATCATTGCTAAACATAAAGATCTGTTTAAGGGAGGCATGTTAAGGATATGAAATTTCGGATCCGGATAAGATACGGATATATGATTAATTTTTAACCGGTTTCGGTTACGGTTACGGAGCTCCATAACATCCCTGGCTTAAGGAAGGCCTCTGTACTTACCGTGGACTACCTGTCTCCATTCATTTGAAACAAGGTGTGATGCCTAATTTTTTAAAAGCAGGAACAGTCAGATTTGCAATTAAGGAACGTGTGAAAAAGGAAATCGATCGGTTAGTCGCAGAGGGTGTTCTGCGTTCTACCTTGTATTCAGAATGGACCACACCTGTGGCACCAATAATAAAAAGGTCAGGTGAAATTCGTTTGTGTGGGGACTATCACTACTACAGTATGGGGTGACTCAGGCTACAGGCTCTGATACATACCCACTGCCCACTGCCAACGAGGTATTCGCTACTATAGCGGGAGGTAAATTCTTTACAACGCTGGACTTTGATCGAGCTTATACGCAAGTGATTATAGATGACACAGGCAAACTACTGACTTTAAATACGTGTAACTTACGTGTGACTTAAATAAGTGTGTGCACCCTGCACAGATTGGCTTTTGGGGTTAAAGCTAGTCCCGGTATATTTCAAAGATTGATGACATCGTTGCTGGCGGGCATAGCAGGCGTAGCTGTTTTAATCGACGACATAATTATATGTGGCCACACAATGTCTCAAATGCAACAACGCCTCGACATAGTGTTATCACGCATCGAAAGTGCAGATTTGCATTTGAATAGAAACAAATGCAAGGTGGCCAAGGAGCGGGTGGAGTTCTTAGGTTTTGTCATCGATATCGAAGGTATCCATCCTGCACCCAGCAAAGTAGAGTCGATAAAGGAAAACTCCGCGACCTAAAAACAAACAGGAATTGCAAGCTTTCTTAGCATTATACAATATTTATGAAAAATATATACTACCGCATAAGGCTACGTTATTAGAGCTTTTGCATAGACTACTAGACAAAAATCAATCATGGCGTTGGACAGACCTAGAACAGAACTCATTTGAATCTGAAAACCGTGTTTTAACTCTGGGATTAACACGATACATTACGATCTTCAGAAACCTCTTATACTTACCTGTGATACTTCTAAATATAGTGTAGGAGCAGTGTTGTCACACATGATGGAGAACAAGCAGGATCATCCTATAGCAATGGGCTCGCGAACGTTACATGTACATGAGCGTCACTCACAGATAAGGAAGCTGCGGCGATCATGTTTGGCATTAAAAAATCCCAAAATGACTTAACAGGGAGGTCATTTACAATTGTGACGGATCACAAACCATCGGTGGGAATCTTCAACCCAAAACGACCCATGTCAAGTATGTTATCACCACGTTTGACGAGGATAGCTATTGCATTAGCGTCATACGACTATGATATTGATTGTGATATTCGAAATGCAGATGCTTTAGGCCGATGACCACTACCAGTCGAGGAGAAAAACGAAGAGCAAATTGGTGAAAGCTTATTACTGGCTGAAACTCCAGAAGACTTTCCTTGTGATGTAGAACAAATTGCCGGTGAAACCATAAAGGATAAGATACTATGCCAAGTGAGACACTATGTTCAATTTTTTAAACGATAATAAAATAAAACATATTACTACAGCCCCATATCATCCAGCAACAAATGTGCTTGCTGAACGAATGACATCCCATGGGATGTCAAAATTCCTAATATGTCTAAACCCCATGTCCAGCAACACGGAAAACTCCGACGGAGCTCTTGATGAGTAGACAATTAAGGACTTTATTAGATACAATACATTCAGACAATATACGAAATGGGAGAATAGAACAACAAGTAATTTGCAATTCACAGCAAAAGCATAGAGAAACAGTGGCCGGCTAAAGAGTAATGTATAGAAATTATAGTGAAGGTCAGCAGTGGTTGCCAGGCAAAAATGTGTATAAGAAAGGCCCATCAACCTATAGAATTGAGACCAATAATGATTTGATAATCAATTGTCACATAGATCAACTGGTGCAGGTACAGGACAGTAATTTAGAGTCATCAGAAAGTGACCAGAATAAATCGAATGCAGAAAGATCTGAAGTGAGACAAGAACATCAGGGTACAATGTTGGAAAAAACAAATGATAACATGGATCTTGAAATAGATAATTTAAGTCAAGAAGAGCAAATTATACAGATACCTACTTCAGATCAGTGGGAAATGTTAGGAATTCCGCAGCAGAACAATGCATGTCCAGCAGGCGGCAAACTAAAAAACAAATTGAAGAGTCATTCAAAGTCTCCCTATGAGATACGAAATACATCTCAAAATTACCTTAATTAAATTAATATTAATGTTCCTAGCAACTGATGAATAATTAGCATTAAGTAGTGTTGTGATTACATGAATAGAATTGAGTCAATAAGTAGGAAGTTACTAATTGTTTCTATTTAACTTATACGGGAGGTATGTTGTGTTTCTGAATGGGAATAATTAATAGTACTACTTTACCTTGTTTTATAAATAAAATAAATGTTAGTATTATGTGGGTATGAGTGAAATAACATACATGATGGCCACACAGCAATAAACCAAGTTACTAAACTTTTGATGTTTTCTTAAACATATTAGAGGTTAATTAATTTTCTTGACTATGTTTAATATATGTTTTGAAATATTAAAAAATATAGTTGTGTGTATAAATTTTAATTTCCTTGTGTACAGAAAATATTAAATACCGAAATAAGATATTGTTTATGTATGTCATAAATATAGTGTCACAAAACCTTTTAAGTGCACAAAATTTAAAAAAACGATTATATTTGCAAATAATTGGTTTTTATAAATGCACTGATGGGAAGACAGACATGTATGATCCTACCATTGTTCCTTTTTTAGAACTCTTAAATAGCAATTTGTGGAGCTGTTTTTGTGTTTGAGGTTTATAATAAATATTAATAAACTGTAGAAGTCATATAATACTAATAAGAAAAG
>DWPT01005741.1:0-11978 GCA_018251895.1 Agathymus mariae mariae
GATAGATGAGTCTTATGTTAATAAATCTTCTTGTATGTGTACTATTATTAAAGTTCTGTACGTATAATACATTTCTGTTAAATATGATGTTCTGGCCGACATAATTAACGCTTTTAAATTAACGGCTAATTTGTTTCTAAAAATACAATAGACCAATTTGTTCAAAGCATAAAATCATCTATTGAATATTTTGACACGATAATTAGTTAATCGCATTAATAACTTGCTTAAATAAGATAGTTCTATTCAAATTACTCGACTCTTAGGTACGTAATCGGTAATCACACAGGTACGTTGGTAAAAACCAATCATTTGTGTGTGCGTTCTCATTTTGTATCCAACTCTTGGGTCATTAAACATATACTGTATATGTGATGTATATGGTCGTGTAACTTCAGTGCAAGCATAGTAAGCTGGCGAGTCAGGATTCGATCTGTATTAATGTAAGATGCTCCAATGACAATCCTCGTTACCTACGATAACCTGTACAAGAAAGTTTAATCCTACTTTCTTGTACAGGTTACCATACCATCGGGAAACTTGAAGGTGGGACAGACTTCCGTCGGCTTGTATCAATCGTAAATGTTTAGCTGGGTTAAGTAAGTGCAGTCACGGTCGCTGGTGAGATGGGTGACCGCTGGTGAAGAAATTTCAAGAGCTTCGGAGAAGTGTTTGTATCGCCGGAGCTAGGTTGTTAGATATAGTTTAACCGTGAGAAGCCTATTAACATCAAAATAATTCCCGATACTTAAACGGCCGACCATTTATTGAAGCCGACCCATTAATTGGGGGAACTCAGCAGCTAGTCGTGATCATAACACAGTACTGCGTCGATATACTTGTACCGTTACCTATCATAGTAAAAAGTGTACGATCCACGATAAGTTACGTTTTATATCAGCAATTGTATATGTATATTACTAACCGTATTGTATATTACTCGCCGGGAATCGATACTAGAGCCCAATAGTCGGCAGGCAGAGACACAAACTGGCAGCCATGTATACATAGAGTGTTTTTATTAATAACTAAACTGACCTGGATGGATGGATAGACCAGAACGTGAGTTAAGCCTCTACTTTGTTTTTCGGTTGTCATCATGTGTTGGTTTTGTCTGCAGGAGCGGCTCGGCGGCGGCGGGCTGGGGCTGGGCGGAGGAGGGTTTCGTGGTGGCGCGCAACCCTCCCTCGCCGACTTCCAGCCGCCCTACTTCCCGCCGCCCTTCGCTCCCACCGCCCATCCTGCTAGTCCACACCACCAGCAACAGGTATGCAGTATTCGCGTTATGGTAGTGTTCAGAAAGGAGCTTTTACTAAATTAGTGCGCTTACCATTATTGACTTATGCTATCACTAACTCATTAGGTGGACATTGTCATCAATTATAATCTTATAATAAGTAAAAAACGTTCTTATACTACACTAAGCATTGATTAGTAGCAAAGCAATTTGGATTGGATTCTCCGCCAACAAAAAAAGTGTCTGAAAAAACTATGTTGTATTTCAGCCTTTCTATTTTATTAAGTCTCATACAGCATCCTATTTAACTTTTACTAATTTAAACATCTATCTACATGGGTATTTCAGAATTATCAGTTATGGGCAGCATTGGCAGGCCGCTGCAAAAAATTTGAAGAAGCTTGAAGTGTTTCTTATCATACTTCTAAAGTGCAGATTGGACGACGCGTCAGTGGCTAACCCGAGTTTTAAAAGTTCTTATGCCGCTCGCAGGCCTCCGACATGAATTAGCGACTAATGACTAACTAAAAATAATACCAACCAGGCTTGACAATATGGCTTAACCTGCGGGAGACAGAACCACTCAAATATTTTGCCACGAGTCTTATCAATTAAAACTTCTGCTTTGACGCTTCTAAATTCACGCATTAAAATAAAATATCACGATACTTTATTGGGAGTATAATTTGCAACTAGCAGAATGTATGCTTAACCTCTAAAGTCTCAAAACTATTTACTTTAATATCTTTTGGTCTGCGCTGGTATCTATATTAATTGAGGGACTTGATAAATCAAAACTTGGTGGATTAATGTTAAGTATTTAGAACACATTTTTTTAATAATATGAATGACTTAATAAAAATACTGATGATGTAATCCTAATGCGAAGCCCTACCACCACGCAGGCTGGCTTCTGTCGCCTCTTACGACTTTCTACCACTATGGGTTAGGGACGGGTATTCTAGACCGCTCCTAAACGGCCAAAAATTGATAATAAATTCCTCACATTGTTAGTACCATTAGACTTTAGCAGTGCATTTAACTCAGTAGACGTTTTCCTTCCGATTCTGAAGCCCCTTATTATGAATATATCTTCACCCTTTATCTTTCATTCTTATCTTCGGGGTCGTTCCCGGCGTGTACACATCGATGATAATCTGCCCAATTGGTGTAGAGTAGTAGTCGTAGCGGGCATTCTTCAGGGTAGCGTCTTAACCTTCTTATTGTTTTATTGTATTCACAATAACTCCATTACTATTGCTATATAATTTAATTACCATCATTACGCAGACGATTTGCGACTTCGTCGCCATTTCTCAGTGAGAAACACACTCTATTTATACAGCGAAGAACTTAGGAAAGGTATTTAGTAGTAATCAATGCTGGAATGCGCACTTTGAAGACCTACAATATACGAGTTATATGATATATTAGAATATTCTGTCTTCCAACAGAGCCATGGTATGGAATACAGTGGCGGCGGTGGCGGGGAGTACGCGCAACACTACGCGCCACAACAGCTCCTGCCCCGCCACCACCACCCCGAGCCACATCACCACTTGCGCCACCACCGCGACCACCACGACGCCATCCACACGCACCACGTAAGTAACGATCTGTCTTTAAATCCATCTGTGACGGAACTACAAAATAATAAATAAAAACCAAAATATCATCACCCGGGCCATATACACCACTGCTTGGATCGTGAACTCCGGTCTTGCCTTCATTGTATGATTCCATTTAGTAGTGATCAGGAACATTTGAGTTACATTTAATTTACAGTATACAATGCTACGTATTGATTTTAACATAATAAATTATTATTAATTATAAAAATAACAATTCATAATTCAAATTTTATAACTGTACTTACAATTCTATATTTATTTGTAATTTTGTTCCATTCAATACGATTCGCGACGTTCCCAAAACAAGAGACGTACGTACGGTGTAGTGATGACGAAGGACGTACAAGAGACGTAAAAAAATGTACTGATCTTAGATCAGTACAAGCTGTTTGCTTGTATGCTTCAAATTGTGTGTCATGCTGTCGCGATCCTCTTTAATTTTTTAATATAAATTGAAAGAGAGAACGTAATGATCCACACAATTCAATAATACATCTGATTCTATTGACATGTATGACATTGAAAGAGACAACATTAATTTAATATAATAGTAATGTTCTTGTCATACGTTTTTTTTGTTTCAAATGTGCCCTACCTATACTCAAAACACCGTTTCTTATACGAAGGAGGACAAAGTACTCAAGGCTCAAGACAAAAATGATGCTACTCTCACAAACTTATTCGTAGGGCTTGTCAACTCGACTCAACGTTAGTGCAGTAGAAATGAACCCAATCGTTATGTTCTCAACAAATCGTTTCTTTTGTCAACGCCAAAATTTCGCGCCATTTTCGTTCTGTTAAGATTTACCTCGTATGCTAATACAGACGGTGTAACTAAAATTTAAGTAAATTAGATTAAAGTTTTCTCGATCGAAGAGCCCCAGTAACATTTAAAACATTTCGTTTTATACATACTTCCATTAAAACTGCTGTCAATAAATTAAACCTCGAATCGCGTTCTCTAAATCTCACAACAGATAGATAGATGAAAGAAAACTTATTTGCATTCACTTAGAAGTGTTCCTTGTTAATTTGATTTACTGTATTCATAATGAACCTACGGCGGGTTAGAATAGAAATATAAAATTTGTTAAAAATTAAAATATGTAACTCAGTCACTTCCTTAGATAGATGTTACTCTCCTTTCATATCCCAATAAAAATATTATTATGATGAACTTAATATATTTCAAGATACAGCAGGTTCCCTGTTCAGAATCTCAACGCTTCTAAAAGGAAACTATTTACCCTCGCATGCTTCCGACCCCGGAAGTCTTGGCATTGTTCGGAGCCCCGCGATAGCGTAATTAAGTTATTAAAATATCATACGAACATGACCCTTACTAGTAAGTTGTGTCAGCAAAAATGTTGAGGGAGAAAGGTAGTACTTACTTGGTTGCGTCAGCCATTTAATAAGATACTAGAAAGATTTTTAAAAATTCCACCAAAACGATATTATCGCGATTTTATTAAAAAAATATATGTATATTAAAAAAGAACAATGAACAACTGTGTGTTTTTAATTCTTATGTAAAAAAGAGAAATAAAGATAAAACAGACAGTAAAATAAAATAACTTATAACACATAAAATGGACTACCGTATATGAACACATCAGCCATGACATCATTAGCCAGTCTTCTCGGTAAAAAAATATTAATTATAACATTAACAATAATGTTCCGGAAATACCTGCGCAATTCGCACTCTTAGCAACACGACCAATCAATATTGCCGCGCTTTTGGTTCCTTCGACGGTGGCATTGGCAGCGATTGAATCGATTAATCAATTTTTTATGTCACGTCTGATCGATTAGAAATGTTTCACATCCAGTTAGCAGGTAGTACACATTCACGATGACTTGATAATACAGACGCTACTTACTCCTATCAAATGAAAATTATTTAGCTCAGGTCATTAAATAGACTGACATTTAATTAAAAAGTGGAAGACGCGAGCCATCTTAGTACCTACCCCCTGCCTACTTACCTTGTACGTATAAGCCTAATAACTGCAATGTTTTGCCTGACACTCAACAAACTGATTTCAAAAGACTGTTATTAATATCTAACGAAAATTTAGATCAGTTTAGCAAACCTACTAAGATCAACTCATTTGGGGTGATAATAGATAATATGAATTAATTTAAGAAAACAATTTAAATGGTTAATTTACAATTTACTTTGATATTAAATTATATCTTTCACAATTTAATAAAATATGTTTAAGTTTATTTAAGTTCTATACCTCCATGAAATAAAATATTCGAATTTTTCTGTTTTCTATTTATAAAATTGTCCTGGCAGTTGCACAAAATTCCACAACTTCCTACTCGATTTAAGTTGCCATTCAGACAGAATGGGGCATTGTGAGGTCCGGATAGACCCAAGACATTACCGATATAACTAATCTTCTAGAGTAGGTCCACTAATGTTCGATGCGAGGAGAAAATGCCGAAATATCGTATTTATTCAATACTAAACGATTTTCATTCGGAATCTATTCAATAGTAATAAATATGGCTAGATTTTAAAATATTTAACAAAAATGATTTATTATTTTTTACATTGTGCCACTGATGCTACATACGTCCATAGGCGGCAATGACCACTTATTATCAAATAAACTATCTGCTTGCTTGTCGGCTGCGGATATAAAAAATAACACCGCCCTTACGTAATCAGATACTCTATGCTATAGTGGTTGTTATAGTGAAAAATAATGAAAAAAAACATATTTTTTTAATTTAATGCTGAGATAATGAATATATTAATAATTGACAAACGACACCCACCATGACATGCTGAATGACTACTGCCACCCGTTACCGTTACCTGGGGCAATTAATAAAAATGTTACTGCCGTGTAATATAATTAGATATGCTTATTACCTAAATGCGCAATACCATCGAAGAAGTAAACGATTACTTTGTAACTGACTCTACAAATGTCTCACCTCTCTCCTCAGGTATCCTCTGACACTAATAGCAGAATGCACGAACCTTCCTCAAACATTATAATTTATAAAGGAAACTCATGTATTTAAGTTTCCACACCATGGTTTACAGCAATTTGAAAAAGTCTGTAGGTCAGATCCAGAACAGCACACAGGACAGCACAACCTCAGGCTGTCCTTATCCAACCAGGCAGTGAAGAACTTGAATACCAAGGAACTAATAAACGATCGCTCGTCACCAGTTATCTCACGGAGGCTTCAGTTACGGCGGCGGCGAGCGGCGAGCGGACTACGGCACTCGGGAGCAGCACGAGCTGGCCCTGCATCACGCGCTGCACTCCACTGACGAGACGCAGGTTTGTCCAACCATGACGCAGGTGCAAGTGTGATCGCTACATACCATACCTATAGATAGGTGGTCATAAATAACTACATACATTTTTGTTGTTAGGTCTATTTGCCTTTAACAAACCGCGTAAATTTTATTGAGATATTCAGATCCAAAATTTTTATATTCCCTACATCCCTGCTATTTACTCAACAGGTTGGGAGATATGTAAATAGTTTTCGCAGCGAGAACAAAAAGTAATTCTTCTTCCGTCCTCTCTAGAAATACCAACGTTTTATCTGGTATAGATGTAGCAATAGAATTTTGCCGTCATCACGCCCGACCACAAGTAATTTAATGGGTGCTTCCGTGCTTTAGAGAGCACGTTGAGCCGATAAACGGCATTGTTTCGTTAAGTGTTAGTCTTTACTCTCAGTCAATCCGCGTTGGACCAACGTGACAGAGTACCTTCAAAGCTTCCGCAGTCATGAGCTTTCCTCATGATACCTTTCGTAGTGGTTGACAAATGTTTATGAAGTTCAATTTAGATGTTATAAGTCCGAATGGGGGTAGTAGAGGTCATAATTCCCACACCCCCCACCAAATCGTCTATGTTAAATTAAGACAATATTGAGATAAAAGTTTACAGTTAATGAAAATTCAGAAAATTATTTACTTTCTGCTTAAATATTTATACAGTTTGTTTTTGCACACCAAAGTTTAATTAACTTGAGTTATTTTACTACTATTATAAATTAATCAATAAAATGGCCATTCCCGGTTCCATTTTAGTTTTTAAAACATAGATTCATTTGTAACTAACTTCAAATATATTTTAATTATTTTTTGAAATAGCTCAGGCATTTGATTTTTAGCTTCTCCAAAAGAGATTCTTATTCAATCTGTTTGCTTACGAAGAAACAGTCTTCCATGTTTAATTCTAACACGATAAAGGCGGTACCACGCGTTGTAGTGACAGTGGGACCATACAATAACATGACAGATCTGGAACATGCAAAATCAAACCAAAGGAATTATCAACCATAGGAAATGTCTTAATAATGACATATTCTACATTTTTGGATCCCAGTGGCAGTGTTTGAAATATTTTTCATAGATGCATTGTTGTTTATAAATTTATTTATTAATTTGTAAAATTATTTTCACATGCTGTGGCTGGGATGATTCTGAAGCGTGTTACTTCAAGCAACTTAGTGTTTTAATTCAATCTATCTTAGCCTACAAGAGTCGATACTGTTATCGATACGTTTCACGAATAGATTACGATGTATAGTCATGTATATGTACAATATGGAACAGACATCAACCGAAGTTTGTGGTCATTTTTATGGTTAATTACAGGTGTCAACATGTTTCAAGCACCATGGATACTGCAGGACCAAAACATCTATATTTATTAATTGAAAAAGTATATCAAATATCCTTTCGTACTAGAACTGCAAAACTCAAAGTATAAAACAGACTAAAAGTTAGAATATATACTTGGCACAGCAAAACGTCCAGGTCTGTTTGAGTCGGATCGAATACTAGATCTTCCCAATTATAATAAAAATATTTTTATTTCCATAATAAGTGGTAGTACATAAAAAGAATTCAGAGAATATTTTCACAATTTTAAAATAACACATTTTCAAAGTTAAATGTTAAATAATATATTCACTCCACCTAATGTATCACAAATTGTTGGAACACTATTGGATAAAAATAATAAAAAAAAATGTTTTATTAAATTAATTATAAAGATAAAGTTTAAATAAATTTTATACAGAAGTTCTTTAAAATCAAAAACTGTTAAGTATAATATCGCGTTAGCAACCGCTATATCTACGTACATGTTTCTATACAAGGTTCCGAGTAAAAGTCCTGGAATTCTTTGCAAGTTAATATTTTCATACTTTCCAAATTCAAAAATACCCGTTATAAAGCCCTACGTCCCGATCCAATATTGGGTATGTTGAACTAATAAGAATTTAATAAACAAGAATTTGAACCTACGCATTCCCGGTTGCAGGAATTTCTACTTCATCCCGGTTCATTTTCTTAATAAGAAAATGCGATACATATTTTTTTTTATTTACTTTTTTCTATCATTTTTGACAAAAACGTAGTGGCCATTTTAAATTAAAACTTAGCTTCGAGATATAATATAATAATGACCTTTATATTTATATCTTAATCTGTATACACAAAAGTTATTTATAATTGTTTATATAAAGTTAATGAAATAGAAATAATAAATAAAACTGATGCAGATCTTTATCATAATCTTTTAACCTAGAAAAATATTTATAATATTAACGTCACTTTTATTCTAGAATGCTGGCATGGATGACACAACAGGGTTTATGACGGATCTCCCATTATTAAAAAGTAAGTTATTTTGTACGAAATTCAAATAATTTGTTCCATTTTGTATATTTAGAATACTGGAGGATGCATGGATAATGATATTAATTGAAATTAAAAGTTTATATCCATAAATCCTATCCTAATATCTTAAACAATAAACACGATGCCTTTTCGTAGATCGCTTGCTAATATTATTATAATGTTCAGCTATTGTATGGAGCTTTCTATTTCTATATTTCTTTGTATTCTATTAATATATTTATAATGGCTACGATTTGATACGATTTTTTTGTATATTGCTAAAGTTAAAGAGCGAACTATATCACTCGTAAGTAAAAAAAACATACATTTCTGTGTAGTTTATATATTGAAAGTTATTAAGATGACAAGATTATAACTTTTAACAATTAAAAACTGCTTATTATGAATTGTAATTATAAACGTATGTTGTGAATTAGGACGACTAACTCTAATAATTAGAACTACTGCAATTGAACACGGCAGAAAAATAAATAGTCGTAATTAACTTATCAAATATTTCCATTGTTGCTCTGTTACCGATGACCCGATGCAGATAACACTGTAATTAGGCCTCACACAACAGTTATCGGAGAGGTGTATCGATTATTGTAAGTGGATTGTATGAAAGTCCATCTCATTCGGACATCAAATCGATATCTGTAAAATAGAAATAACGATCAATCATCAATCTTTTAATGTCGTGGCTGAAACGTAGTCTTTTATTTCCATTGTACAAATACTTTTCATTTTACTTTTTAATTAAACATGTAAATTATTTCAGAAGATCTTGTATCTCTGTTGGTGTAAATCTGGCTCCTAAGCGAAGAGTCCTGAACTCGTTTGTCGGTCTAAGTAGATATTTGCGTGGCAGATAAACCTTCAACCCTGGGTCATCATTGTATACAGAATTGTACATATATACGTCTATGCCACCTGCAATACAGGAAATCCTAGTGCTGTGTGTGACAAAAAAAAAAAAATTACGTCTCCATATTCCTTTAATTTCAGCATCATTCATTCAACTTCGTTCGTTCGTTCATACACAACATTCGTTCGTTCATTCATTCATCATTACATCCCATATCGTCCCACTGCTGGGCTAGGGTCTTCTCTCATAATGAGTGGGATCGCACACTACCATGAGTAATATCGATAGTAATAGCGATAAGAATACTCCTGTTTTTCATGAATTCCCTATTTTTAATAATTCCTATTGTTGTAGGTTGTAATGAATTTAACTACTAAAGATAACATAGTGTAGTGACCACACAAATAAATAAACCTAGAATGAAGATTTCTTCAAATAATTAGCTTATAAATTTTTATTTCGAAATCGGTTGGAATACAAGTTATTACCAAATTCCCGCCATCGCGACAAACAATGGCGCGCTTAACAATCCGCGCCACGCCCCAAACATGCTCACAGCGTGATCGCCATTATCATTGTAATAATTCTCTATAGCAACCCTAATACAATAAACATCACTGTATCATTAGTTGTGCACCACACTGGTAACACAGGGATTTTTTTATTTCTTTGAATGAGAGTTATAAAAAGTTTCAAATGACTCTAAAGGCAAAGGTGTTTATTAGCAGCCAATTACAATGTATTTAAGCGACCACATAAGGATTTTTATAAAAAGAATTATTTCTTACGGAGTATCAGAATTTTTATGACTATATGTTTGTGACATTGTTAATTTTTTTGATATAATTACTTAGGTATAAAAAATAATAGTACCTACAGGTATTAAAATATAGAAACGTTATCACACTTGGTTAATTACACACGCCATCGCAATACGGTTATTTGGGTCGTGGGTGCCTTGCACGCTCATAATTAAAATATCACAATAATAAGGTTACAAATATCTAAAATCTATAAATTTGATTCTTACGTAATTGGTCTGCTATCAACCCCAACTGACGTGATATACATAACACCTAACGTGTAGAAGCTTGGAATAAATTTTAATATGCGGTTTCTTCTAACCTCATTATAACTGTGAACGATTGGTTAACAGTTAGTCATTTATAAATAATGTTTCCTCAGCAATGAAAGGGCGAGACGGGTTGGGAGGTGCTGGGTCGTGCGCACCCAACGACGTGTTCTGCTCCGTCCCCGGACGACTGTCGCTGCTCTCGTCCACTAGCAAGTACAAGGTCACAGTGGCGGAAGTCCAGCGCCGCTTGTCTCCACCCGAATGCCTCAACGCCTCTCTACTAGGAGGTGTATTGAGGAGGTGAGTCATATTAATAGTAATTATTACGCACTATTTAAGTGTACGAATCAAACCAGATGAGACTATTTTTAGTTCAACCAAAATCCAATGTTCATGGTAGCTTATACTCTTCTCTTCTTTTTGTTCTTCTTTCATTTATATCTATTATATATATTACAAAACTCCATGTTATTAATATCCAAAAATCTGTGACGCGCGTTACTTCCACAAAAGACATAAATTAAAGTAGTATTTTATATTATTCTAAGTACTTCGTTTACTATTATAATCTGTGTAGATATATTATCTCCTTTTATTTCGTAACTGCTTAAAGTTTGAATGTATTTTAATCTAGTATCGTAAAAAGTAATCTAGATAGATAGTTAGACAGCGATAAAAAATAACATGCAAACATAATTAGGAGCAATTTTATAGAAGCTATAAAATACAGGTTCGCAAATTTACTATTGATAATAAATATCTACTAAACTCGTCGCTTTAATCAAAAACAAATTTATTCACTTTACTATTGCTATACACCGTTTCGAATTTACTCCCGTTTTACAAGCAATATCTTTTTGCTTCTCTAACATTACAGTTTAATTCTGTATATTTATTACATTTTTTGTGATAGCAACACCGTGGCAATGTTGTGGTGAGTGCTAAATACGTGTTCGAGTTTTATGAGACCTATCGGAACCGAATAGTGGTTAGCGGTTTGTGGCTAGACGCATAAGGTATTGCTTAACGTTGCTTTTCGTTTGTAGTTTATGTTTAAACTAAAATATTGTATAAATATTTTTTTTTTATAATTGACGTTTATAATAATCGACTGCCCAAGTACTTACCGCCATGCCTCTTTGTGTTGCCGATAAGAAAATAATATATCACCAGTGGAAATCCTCGACTTCATTCGATAATTAATATGTACCCGTTATATGAATACATTTTAAATTGACTGAGATAAGTGTTTACTCAACATTTTTATAATGGTGGCCAGCTAAACAAAAGAGGGCACTTTAAATATTAATGTTATGTTATGCAAACTTAGGCAAACTTTCTAAATAAATAACATGCGTTTAGCATAGGTACTTAAAAATAAAAATATATTTCAATATCTAGTTACTGATAGCATAGCTGTGAAATGAAATGAAATGAAATAATATTTTATTCGAAGTTGGTTTTTACAAACACTTTTCGAACGTCAAACTACG
>DWPT01005742.1:0-11977 GCA_018251895.1 Agathymus mariae mariae
GAAACTCCGACAGTAGAAATGAATAGCCTTCACTATTGACAAATGAATCAATGACTAATGAGTAATAATAATAATGACTAATCAATATTAATATAAGAATGTGGCAATTAATTTTCAAAAATGGCTCATTATAAAAGGCTTTTTGAATGTCGATTGAAAGAGCATTAGATCTATCAAAAGGATTAAATGGAATAATTTATAACTATAAATTTAACTGCTTGGCTTTTAGAGTAGCTGGTTTTAAGTTTTTTTTTTTGTGTTTATTTGCTTCTTAAAAATTCACTGAGATTTTTAATCAGCGCGCTAACTGAGTGTACCCTTATTAAGTAAGTAATGAACGAATTTTGAATGCTTTGTATTGTAAGATTGTCATGATGTCATCTTAAATTGGATGTGATAAAGTTGTTCGGGTCAGAATGGTATTCCGTTCCTCGGAAAGAAACTGACGAGTTTTAGTATCGACATATTGTTATAATGTTATTGCTAAAAACGTTTATGACCAAGTCTATGAACTTTTTTATAATTTATTTATTTATTTAGGTCTGCCAGTTGTTACAAGACTTTTACATATTAGTACGGCTTACAAATTGTCATAACGATTGTGTTTAACTTTTTAAGGCAAACGCAGCATCCACTGATTAATATTATACTAATTTAAATCGTGTGTGGTTTTCATGCTTGCCTGCTGAGCGACGGTTCCCGGGTTCGATTCCCGGCCGGGCCAGACATTCTGTGACAGATAAATGTTTCTTCTCGGGTCATGGGTGTTTGTGATGTCATATTTGTGTATGTCCATGCCACCCGCAACACAGGGTATCCTACAGCGGGGGTGTGAGTGTGTAAACGTTTATTTATTTATTTTTATTTGTAGTGGCCTAATCTTATATTTTTTAGGTAATGTAATATATAATTATACTCCAGTAATGGATTTCTAAGTGCGAGTGTGTGCTTTCAGGTAAATTGTGTTCAGTTTCATAGGTTTAAGAGTTCCTGATATGGCATTGTTAAGCCTAGAAGATTAAGGCCATAGTCTGCCACATTGGCCAAGTGCGGATTAGCAGATTTCACACACCTTTGTGAATATGATGAAGAACTCCCAGTAACGTCAGTTACTCACGATGTTTTCCTTTACCGAAGCAACAAGTAATTGGTAATATGTACGAATTCAAAAAAATTATAGGGTTGAGCAGGCTTCGAATTTGTGTCTCCTATGTGGAGGACCAACGTTGAAGGCCATCACAGCGTTTCTTATTACATTGTGTTGATAAAAATATTTAAAATACTCGTATCGTTAAGTTACTTGATGTCGTGTAGTTCATTTCCGTTTTAAGTATTACCTGTGGATCTTGGTCCTTATCGGAGTGGCTGGTACCAGAAGGGCTGGGGGAGGGTGCCGGCGCCTCCCCAGAACTAGCGCTCCCAGTAGATGTCCTGCGCAAGAACGATCTAAACGACCAGGAGTATTAAATCATTGATGCATATGAAGCACGTCCACACATACAGACTCTTACTGACCCGTCTCCAACCGCTGTCGCTGCTGAAGAATTTAATTCTGTTTTTTTTTTCTCTCACCGATATCGGTCAGTGTGTGTAAACTCATGGAAATGTAAAACTACAAGCTACTACAAACTATTAATCTATTCTAGTCATTGTCAAGTCTATAGTATAGCCAAATTAAATTTTGGTACTGCCGGAGACATTTTAGTTAACGCGACACGTAATAAGTTACCTTTCCTTTAAGGAAATCGTATAAATTCGAAACTACTGCAATTTGTCCGAGAAACACAAAAATGTTTCGTGTGCCTTCAAAAATTTTATTTTCATTTTTAATTTGTTTTACTTTTTTAAATGAGCAATCGGCTGTATTTAGATTAAAAAAGGAAAGTTTTGAAACAGCAAGTTTTCAATTTAACCATACTTTATTTACGGAATTGGGACGAACATTTTTTTTGATACGACGTTTAAAAATCTGTTAATGCCAAGATTAATTCATACATGAAGTTACAGCAATTCAAATATATATAATATTACCGGACTAAAGTCTAATAGGTAGAGACCACGATGGGGCAGTGGAGGTTTACACTTTTCTGAGACTTTTTGTAAAATAAAAAAAGTGTGCGGAAATTTAATCTCTGCATGTAATATTTTCAGTAGAAACGACTTCTGTATCTCTTTTCTTTGACTTAACCCTTTATCGATTCACTTCGGGAAACGGATCTATCTTTGTAACTGAGGAAGCTTGGAGGATACTCCACCATGCCGATCGAGCGACCCACATTCGTATTAATAATGTCTATAACTCAAATTACAACAATCCATAGCTATGGTTAAACGTCTCCTTTGAAGTACGGAAGTACTTAAGAAATGTTATCGCTAACGGTCACCCATCCAATTACCGATCGTTGCCGTAGTTGGTCAATACGAGTACGGTTGGTGTAAATATACTTAATATATAAATTAAAATATACTTTTCTGATTGTATATATTGGTAGAATAATTAAAGAAAAAAGTTAAAATGAAATTTCATCGTATTTGATAATGAGTTCAAAACATACACTAAGCTTAGGAATATTAATTATACCATGTATTCCTCACGTGACATTATTAATTACTTTTAATTAAGGATATCTAATATTACTACATAATAAATACAGCCGATATTCTCACAAAACATATTAAGGTACGTACTCTTAGCTTCTATTAATACTGTATCTAAGCTTGGTAACTATTACTAAATAGTAAACTTCAACTCTAGTTAGCCATCTCTGATGTTTCATGAGATGAAATGGGATATGAGATATTCTATTAAAACATTAAAAGCATGCAATACTGAGCGTCAGTAAAGTTCGAAGTTCGCTCGTAAAACCCGACGTACCATTGTCGTAAAACCCTTTTGGTAAAACGCTACACAGAGGGGTTTCTTCTAAGTTATGTATAATATTAAGTAAAACAATACGTATTACTGTATTTAACAATAAAAAAACATATTTGAATAACGCTTTTGCTTATTGTTATAAGTCGAATGCATTTGCACTGAGTATTGAACCTATTATAATTTCTTACTCTTGAAGTAAACGATCAGTTTCTTTAAGCGTTGTGTATAATCATGCAAGGGTTTGCACGCTTCAATGACAGACAATGTATACATTTTCGCTGTACTAATGCAAATAGCCGATATATAGGCAGACGTGATTGTTTACTGATCTTTGTCGCCCATATATTCCTAACTATAGAGGCATTAGACGCACATAAGGCTCAAGATGGTAGCGGTGAATAATAAACCAATAAATGGTTAATATATATATTTTTTTATATTATCAACACTAATTAAAAATAGTTGCAGATTAATCTGTGTTCCGAAATAAGTTAAAGAATCAACAGTGTACATACGGAAGTCACGAAATTTTTTTTTTAGAAAAACAATATAATTTTCGATTAGTATTTGACCATATTCGCAATAATAACGTTTTATTTATTGATCATGGAAGAATCGTTCTTAAATTATAAGACAACTAGCGGCCCATACCGATATTCCGATTTCATATGGGTTGAACAAATATTATGTTATGCCTTCCTTTATTACCTTCCCCTTATACATAGACTCACAAAATTCGCACTCCATCTTTATAATATTACTATAGATTTTACATTCTGTAAATATAATACATCAGTAGATTTTTAGGTATTAGCAGGATATGGGGAAAAACACACAAATATCGTGAGTGCCGGTTTTACTATTATTTTGTTTATTTGAGATAGTGGGTTTAGGGTTCCTATTCAATACTGTAATAAATCAGTTAAAACTTTTGCATTCTATTACAGTTAACTGCTAGGTTCATTGTTAATCTATAGTGTTAAAGCATTGACTCCGATTTAATCTAAATTTAAATCTCCAAATTAAATCCATGTTTTTGTTACAATATAACTATTATCCGTAATAACCTGTCTTTCTACTCAGTATCAAATACACACGATTATAACATTGATGCGTGTAGCGTTTCACTTGAGGTAATAAATCTTGGCAATGACACGACACTTACGCATGAGGAGGCGGAGCGAGTGCTGCGGCCTCGCGTTGCCGGGTTGCAGGGTGGAGAGGCGCGGCCAGTGGCGCAGAGGTGAGAGGACTCGCGCCTGAACGCAGTCAAAGATTAAATAAATTGTACGGAAAGTTCACGTTATTAACAGCCATCAACACGACAATAGATAAAAATTGGAAAAAAGCGAATGATGCCTAGAGTTAAAAACGTTGATTGTACATAGTCTATTACAGTTTAAGGTGTTAGTATAAGGGGTTGTAACTTTATTGTATAAATAAATAAATAAACGAATGTTACTGAAAGAAAACTTCATACAAGTGCTCTGTAATCGAATCTACTTCAGTAGTAGAGTCATATACATACGTTAGTTCATATAAGCGCCACGGTGAACGATTTAATCAAGACCATTTGTTTTGAATACACTTAGCAGGAATGCCTGTAGGCATTGCTGCTCTTGTAAGAGTGCTTTCATTGTTTAAAATGTGTAATTTTATGGGTAAATAACTAAATGATAATAATATATATATATAAGAGTACCTACATGTGATGGGAATTAATTAATTACTAGCAAACTGCCCTTGCTTCGTTTCGGAAAAAGTACTGATTATACTAAGAAATAGTACCTACATTATTTTACATTAATTTATAACTTTTTTAATTATGGAGGGATTGTAATGAAACGAACTTTAAGTATAAAGTGTTGCTTACTGAAATACATTAGTGCGTTAAAAAGGCATGTACAGAAAGCGATTAGTTAGAATTTTTTTATTATATGTATAGATTTATTTTTATTTAATTATTGAATTTGCTCTTTGTCCAATACGATTTAAAAACATTCCTCTAATAGATACACGGGATATTTGTCACCTTTTATATCACGATTGCGCGTAGGTGATACTCGAATTAACCTTAAATGATCTTTCTGTTCATTACTTTGTTCTTTATTGATAAGATTCCCTGACCATAGTGTGTGAAATTATGAATTTTATTATAATTGACAAAAGCCTAATAGTCTTTTGTGTAATAATGTACTATTTGTAAATATTGTAGTGTTCGCCTAGTGGTCGAAATTTGACCATAAATGTATAAAGACGTTCTTTTTTAAAAAAAACATTGACAATGTTAAAGCTTGTTAAAAGCCGACAAATATAGTAGAAAATGGCACTGAACTGTGTTGTCTTTGCCTATTTATATACGGATGAGTAGATTTTTTAGGTTATGACAGCTTTGGCTGAGCTTATTTACGCCAACACTGTATTAAGAGAAAAAAAGGTTATGATTGGAACTGATTTACTATGTTTTAATTTTTTCTTTTATTATTATTAATGTTAATAGATGACAAACGAGCAGATGAGCCACCTGATAGTAAGTGGTCACCGTCGCCCGTGGACATCAGCAAGACCAAAGGTGTCACTGATGCGTTGTCGGCCAGGAAACGAGAAGAAGGTAAGAAAATAGTAAATGAAAATATCGACTTTTGCTGTGCAAAAATCGATTTGTAAGTGAATTGTGAATGATTTTCCAGGAATTTAATTTATAAAAGGACCGTGCACATTAACGTTGTTGTCAAACAGCAGTTGGTGATTTCATGATCAAGTTTTAACTTTATTTATTAAAAAGCTGAACTTATCAGATTCGATGTCGATTAGATTCTGACCTTTTATTTTGCCTAATACCAATACCAGGTGCCCATTTTGACGTTTTAAGTTTGAAGATTTTGAACTTTTACATGATAAGTTGGTGGTAGTAGATTTGTGTTTCTTACAGAATATAACACCTATATGAAAGAGTGAACCATCTTTTTTCTGTTAATAGTCGACAAACGAGCAGAAGAGCGACCCTCATGGACGTTAGTAACACCAAAGACATCATTAATGCGTTGTCGGCTAGCAAAGAAGAAAGAAAGAAAGTACTGGCTCTCAAGTTCCCAGCTGGAACACAAAGAGTCGTTGGGCAAGCAGGAAGGGCGGTGGATAGCCAGGCAGGCTTTACAGAAAGATAATTAATAGATAATATTATTGACTGAATAATAATATTGATAATTTAATTCTTATGCGTAAACCTGGCACCAAGCAGTCCGGCTTCTGTCGCCTCTTAGGACACCCGGTTCTGTCAGCATGGGATTGGAGTACTATCCTAGTCGGCCTAATATGGCAAAAATCTTTTTATCTCTCTGTTTTATAAAAATAAATTAATAAAAGGAGAATGGCCGGTTTTAAACGATTCTTAAGCAAAGATTGGATAGGATTTCATACACGAAGTCGTAATGAAATTTTGTTATGCAATAATATCATAAATGTTATAAAAAAGATGGCTGAACGTTTCCTAAAATCAAATGTTCAATAGGAAGTTATAAATCGCATTAAAAAAATATTTTTGCCGCGTTTATCCAAACCATAGATAGTAAAAATATAGACATTATAAGATAAAGATATCTAATCTAACGACCCTCTCTGAGCGTTTTGAAATTGAATGTCGTTAAGCTATCATCACTTAATTGGTAGGGACAAAACTAACAGCTGTCGTAAATTGACGTTATAATTAACCTAGATGGGCACCCCGTCGGGTTAATTTACTAAAATATTTCTTCATCTTGAACTGTAAAAAATACTATTAAATTATTAGGACCTTATCATTTTGGCCGTATTGGGGCGGTCTAGAATACTCCCCCCAATTCCATCCTGGCAGAACAGGGTGTCGTAAGAGGCGACAGAAGCCGATCTGCTTGGTGGTAGGGCTTCGGGTAAAGATAATATTATCAGTATTATTATTAAGTTATTAATATTATTACTGGTATTCTTATCCTTCCGTGAAGCCTGCCTGGCTAGCTACCACCCTCATGCTTGAGTCAACCGCCAAACGACTTGTCGTGTTCCGGCTGGGGGCTTGAGAGCCAGTACTTTCTTTCTTGCCTCTTCTCATTTCCTGGCCGACCTTTGGTCTTGCTGATGTCCATGGGCGACGGTGACCACTTACCATCAGGTGGCTCGTCTGCTCGCTTGTCGGCTATTACCATAAAACAAAAAGAAAAAAAAAAGGACATATACATATTTAATTGAGGAAAGGAGGTATTCGATAAAGATGACAAAACTTCTCAGATGAATTCTGTGGGTACCATGAAAAGATTGTAATGTAACTTGCCAACTTATATGATTCAAATATAAACCCACAAACAATCACAGTCTACTATTTTAAATAATCAACAAAAATCAATAGAGTTCCGGGAAAATACAGACAAATTTACATTAACATTTATATGTATAAAGTGTACTGATAAGTGGTTTTAACATTTTTATAATTAATTAGTTTCATAATCGAATTTTAGTTATTTAATTATTTTTCGCGTCCAAGTCTGACAGTGAGCTGTCAACTGTTAACCTAGACGGTTTTTTGCATATAATGCCTGAAGTTAAGAAAATTTTAAATAATGGGACTCCAAGGACTGTCGTGACCAGGGTTAAAGTGAGATAAATAATACGTTCGTACAATACCTTACATACAACGATATTTTAATTATTATTTGTAGTAGTCAATATAGGAATCGAGCTAAATGAAATAAGTTGTTGCAACCATATTTTCTTACCATAAATATAACCGCATATAATTCAGTGCTCTTCATATTTATAAATATAAAAATATCTCAGAAACAGGTTCCATTTATAAATTGTTATATTTAGGTTATAACCCTAAAATCATTTTTCCTCAAGTAAATCGAAAGTACTAATATAGTAACAATATGATAATTAATTTTTTTGGTACTTTTACGTTATTCTCAACAGTTATTGTAAACGAATTGCGCAATCTATTTTAGGATATCAAATATAAGCCGATATCAGACCACAGCTACTAAAATTCAGCGCTCATACGCTGTACCATTTTTTTCGTCCTAATTGTCATATTATCCTGCCTTAACTTCGTTTACCGTCTCCCCTTCTCCAGGGATGTAATAAGTCATGACACTACGGAAAACTCTGAGAGGTTTGATAAAGTGCCATTGTTATGTATTAACAATACCAAACATAAAATCGTACATGTCTTTTGTGTCTTGCTCGTATGTGCGAGTTCAAGTGTGAAATAATGAATAATAAATAATTATGATAAAAATTTACTTTCCTGTTTTCGTGAGTGTATGTTATGCCATACGATACCGAGAGGTAAGCATAAGTACCTTTCGATGTGTAACTATGATAATTATGAAGTGTCAAGTTAGACTTTTAAACAGATTTTATTTCTTATTTACAATATTTTTTATACGTATTAACTTAGAAATAATATTATAGTTTAAAAGACTATAAATACGTTTTAATTTTATACAATACTGCACTAAAAGCAAAAAATAATAAACAAGCAAGTTCTCTCGATTTATCATTAGGGCTTTAAAACGCTGTGGTATTTACAATATCTAATAAATAAATGTCAAAGCAAGGGAGGGAACTGTGGAACATTTATATTTTTCAATAAGAAAAGGCAATAGTGATTGAATCTCAGTAAATCATTTTAGTAACAAGCAACACTAAAAAAGAGTAAAAATTCAACAGATATATATCAAACATTAGCAAATCCCCTCGACGTTTGACCCGCAAATATGTGCTAGCGTTACATTGCAATTTCTTTTAAACTGATTATACTGTAAGTATACATAGATATATGAATGAAGATATTATATGGCACATTGCATATATATTTTTTTAATCTCAATAACACATTTAAGAAATTTTACAAACTATCTTACCTGCTGGAAGACCTGCCGTGGACCCACGAGGGATTTCTGGCTTTCCCCGCACTGAAGGCCGACCGCCAGCCAGGGAACCAGGGGGTACAACTGCAAATAAAAATTCAGTTAAAATGCAATATTTTATACGTTGTATTTGGATAAAAAATAAAAACAAATTGCATTGATTCTCTCTAATATTAGAGACCGTTCACCATAGTCCCGCCAGTTTGTTAAGCATGGCGTAACAAAAGCAGAGAAGTTTGGCTTGAGTACAACTGGATTGAGGTACTTTACACCTCAAATAGAGAATTCGTCACAGTTTAAAAGTCCATAGAATATACTCCTACGAAATCCTAAACCACGCGAGCTCGATTCGGACTTGATCAGTTTTATTATTAATGAAGAATATAAGATAATTTTAAGATACGAAATAACAATCTAAGACGTGTAGGCTGTAACCTTAATAGGTCGATTGATAATTTCGCAAAGGTTCACTGGTCTTTGAAAAGAGGTACTTAATAATTACAATGCCGCGGAAAAGGCAGAATAAAAGCTCGGGGCTCATATTCGTAGCCCTTTTATCAACAGATTGGGCTAAAGCAAGTATTTTTTGGCATTAAATCTTTGTATTTTAATAATAAATTTAAATTCTGTTATTTTAGTAACGTAAAAACATCCGAACCATTATTCCATAGGGCAGCCAAGGTTCAAATAGTTCACTTTATTCTAACCAAGGCTATTCGAATCGATTCGATCGAAGTCGATTTAAGATGAATATTTCGACGTGTCGGTGATGCCTTTTACAATATCTGAATATCCATAGCCGTATCAGTTTCAGAACAACAGAACCGAATACGAGGTGTAGCAATAGGCGGCCTTATCGCTAAGAATTAAATATCTCATAATAATCCAACGGTGAGTGGTGAAAAAATGACATAAAAATACGCACAATGTGCATGAAGTGTAGAATAAAAGAAAAAATTTAAGAAAGACAGATAGGAGAGGTAGAAATGAAACAGGAGGCAAATTGAAGTGACATAATAATATTGCACTTTAATTTGTGATTTAAAGCCATCAAAGGAAGGAGTACAACATATTGTGATGATGCGATAAAAAAAAATTAAGTCAACATTCTAAATTAAACTCAACTTCAATCGAGTTTCATATTATTTGGTTTATAATATCTGCGGATAATTCAAATAATGAATATAAATTCAGTGTTTTTGAAACGAACTCACTGTAAGCGACGCGTAATTTTATTTTGTTTTAAAAGTAATCTTTTATAATTTCATTGTTATTGTAATATTTTCTTAAGATTATCTTTTTATTATTTTAATAAATACGCATTGCAACACGCGGGAGACGTAAAGCTGGCTAAATAGAATCGATGAGGCCAAAACTACTGTTCAAGAAGACGATCGCTCGGCTGGATGTATTTTCTTACGCTCCTTACCGTTCCACAGTTTCGCTTTGAAAGTAGTTTTATTAACTAGTCCACTACACTCACTTTTTTCTGAGTAATCTAAATTTACTTTTACTTATGTATGTAAAATTACTGTTACTTCTTTAGTTACTGCTTAAAGTAAAGCGTGAAATATTCTCTGGGTCTCTAAAGGATGGCAAAGGCTATGTCGCGTTGAGAGCCACTTGGGCGTTAAATACTGACGCGAGACGCGTTGCACGCACGCGAGCTCACTTCACAAACTTTAGAGTCCTGTTAACCTTTCTATGATACATGGGACATTAAAAATCGAGGTAAAGAGCAGTAATTACACTTAAAACTGAGTTTCCTTTTATATTATCGTCTGAGTTTCCTGTTATTTCCTCTGTTACCTCCTTTTCCTTTCTTTCCGTGGCAACTTATTGACAACTATCACATAACTGACCTTTGAGGCCTCAATTCATTGCGTCACGCTTTATGTGAATGAATACAAGATTCACCCTCAAGAATTGAAATTGGAATAAAGTTGTTTACACGATGCGTTTTTCCATATTTGTATTGACGTTGTTACGTTTGCAACAAAACACCATGTGAAGTTTTATCGTTAAAGACAACGATAACGTAAAAAACGCATACTCTGGTGTACCTTGGAATTACTTTAGGAATATCACTGAACATATACATACGCACACATATATACAAGATAAAGAAGAATTATGAAGACAACAATAAATTTTCTTACCGGGTAGTTTGGAGGGCTGCTTCTTATGTTCATCCTCGCTATCTTCTTCGGATGAGCTCGGGTCGATCATCTTGCTGCCTCTGTAACAATGGTGATCATCATGTTATCTCCGTTTGACCCTAACTAGTAAAAATAAGATGCGTTCATTCATTAATATACGTGCATTCAAAGATTAATGATTCAAATTTGGCTAAGCTATCCTGGTTACCACAAACTTTTAGCCTTTTTATCCTTTTGAGACAACGACCTATTGAGCTCCCTGGTTTATTATACTTCCTACTGGTAGTGGTGGATAGTCTGCTGAACAACAGATGCGATCATAGCATATTCTTATTGTTGCCCTCGTAAAATCAATTTGAAGTAGTTCTGTTTTCTTGCTGTGAAAAAGGTATGATCTTCTTTAAATTCTTCTTTAGCTGTTGGAGAGGCAATGAATAATTCACTGTTAATTTCTTGGCTGGCAATGCATTGGTATTATGTATTTGGGACTCGACACGTACCGTCGCTATTAATATGTAAAATCATTTAATGAATAGAAACTCTGCTTTAGCGGGAGCCGCTGCAAATGTGATTTATTTGTAACTTTCCAAAAACAGTATGTCGACCAACAACATATTTAAATTTGGAACGGAAGATAATTTAAATAAAGTTTTAAAACTACCGTCCAACTGTACTAGTTTCTGTAATTGCATAATAGAAAACTTTTTGATTCACGTTCAATTTTCGGAAATTCGCTGTTAGTTCAGTTAGAACTTATTTAGTAGGTTGTGTAAGAAGTTGATTCTTTCATCTATTCTTCTTCATTGTAACACACATATTCAGAAGAGTAGCAGAAGCAAAATAATTGGGGTCATAAACATATTTGACCTCTATCACAACTATGTGATTTCAAATTGATTTGGAGTTTGTGTATAATGGGTTTTTATATTATTATTATATTATATATAACCATCTCTCTCTTACCATATATTCTTGCATTTTTTTGACGTCGTAACGTACTTTAGTCTATTCATAGTGTTGCGTATATAGGATTCACCGAT